>JAWPHD010012630.1:0-74454 GCA_037043455.1 Cyrtodaria siliqua
ATTATGCATAAAACACATAAAGTATTTATAAAAAAAAGCAGAATATTGTAGAAAATGGTTATCATGGAAATCTCTTCAGTTCTTTCAAAGTAATGGTTGAGACGTGATTGTTTCGGACGGTAGGACGAACAGACGGACGGTGTGATTACTATAAACATATCACGGATAGTACCAATTACCATTTTTCAACAAAAAGTCACATATGATTTATGATTTTCCGTGAATACGTTATTTGTAAACATGGACCTTATGTATAATAAAGTTATATTTTTGAAGATAACGATGAGATGGATGTTCAGTTCATCACTTTCTTTAAATACGAAATATCAACAAATACGAGATATCAGCAATTCAAATACGAGATATCACTTATTCGAATGCATAATATGAACACTTCCTATCACGTTTCAAGTATTCGAATCTGTGATCAGGTCATATCACGTACTAGTATTCAGACATGTGATGTCATACAATAATATTAAGTAGCAAAACGGCACCCAATAATTATTTAGATCATCGGGTGTGAAGGACTCGGTGTGCATTGGTGGTCTACGTTTTGCATTTAGTGTTTAAAAAAATAGTAGAATTTAAATAAAGTAAAGCAAATAATGTTAACATGCGATGTATTTTCTTTTACAGGCACCAACCATACCATATCTTAAATCGCCTTGACAAGTCAAACATCTAAATCGCGCTGGAGAAATCGCATCAGACACGTCAAGCATCTAAATCGCATCGACAAATAGCCGCGGACAATCAAGAATCTAAATCGCCTTGGACAATTCGCTCGCCATGGACAAGTCAAGCATCTAAATCGCATTGCCAAATCGCGTTGAACAAGTCAAGCATCCAAATCGTCTTGGACAAGCCCAGCATCCTAATCGCCTTGGACAAGTCAAGCATCTAAACCGCCTTGGACAAGTCAAGCATCCAAATCGCCTTTGACAAGTCAGGCATCCAAATCGCCTTGAACAAGCCGAGCCTATAAATCGCCTTGGACAAGTCAAACATCTAAATCGCCTTGGACAAGTCAGTCATCGGCTGTGACGTTTGAAACTCTAGTCAAAAAGGCTCCCAAAGTTCCTACAGTTTTGACTATGAAATGGACATTCACAACATTTCAGAAAAACAAACATCAAGAAAGAAAACATACAAGTGAAACGTTTGTTACTGAAGTAACGTTATCTTTATAAGTTCATAACTATTTATAAAAGCGGACGTAACGATGAATGTGAATGCAAGTGAAAAAGAGACGAGGGCGATGTTTCTGAATTTTAAGGAACTACGCTGCCTAGAAAAGAGTATGCTAACGCTCGACTTGGAGAGGGCATACAGCATGAGTTTGATCACCCTCGACCAGAAGGTACTGAAAGTGCGTTACAAGCGTTTGATGGAAAGGGTGTCTCGGATCAAGTCTCACCTTCCGTCCGACGAAATAGAAACTCTTAAACATTTGGATCAAGAGGGGAAACTTGGCGTGACGAAAAGTGCTTCGAAAATGGACTTCAATCTTCGAATAGAAGCCGCAAGCAAACGACTCAAACTACTACCTAGGTCAAAAAGCGCCGTCCCTAGATTATTAAACAATGATAGTGCGAGAAGCAAAATAAATGTTCGCAGGACACCATTAATAAACTTTGCCAATATAAGTAATGATGACTCGAGTAATTACCCAGTACCACGTTCCGTACGAAATGAAAGACGGAACTCTATAGTCGTGAGATCACCCGAGGATTTACTTACGCCTACAAATGGAGCTACTAAAGCTAACACTCCAATAGATCGTCAAATAATGTCAGCAGCAGATGGGAATCAGCTCAAACCCTCTTTTATCAAAACCGATGCCTTTATGCATGAACCTAGTCAAACAGATGGTGCTGGAAATAAAGAAAGCACGCCAGAGATGCTAAATAGTAACCCTACTACACCTCGAAAGGGTGAGCCAAAACAAGAATCGGTATCGTTTCTGCAAGTCCCTGATCAGACACAGGGCAAATCATCTTCTTCTAAACCAACCAATGATTTTAGAATACGACCAGTTAGTGTCCCCGCTACACAGGTAACTGATTTTACAAAATTGCCAGTAACTGCTCGAAGAGGAAAGTCTGTACAAAGTGCTCAAGAATTCAGAAGGAAATCAATTGCAGATACCAACGCTGCGACACAGATGCTTAGGGAGGGTAGAACGAGATCGCTTTTTTCATCCCACGAGTTAAAGGAAGCCGAAAAGAAATCAAAACTAGATCGACCGTTTAGATCTATCCGAGACGGAATTATGGCCAATATAGAGCCAGATTCAATGGAAAATAATATTGGTTCAGATCTGTACAAGGACATTAAGAAGGGAATGCTTTTGGGTGAAGTTGCTACAAATTTAATTCTAGAAGACAAAATTGATAGGTTTGCTGAGAAAATTGAAAACTATGTAAACAACAACCCAACTGACTTTAATCAATCGGAAATAGTAATTAAACAGCAGACTGCAAGTGTTAACAAGGAAATAAAAAGTGGCAAGAAGTTAAAGCCGAGGAGAAATAAACTCCGCCGACGGCAGTTGGAAATTCAGTTGGAAGACAACACTGAGAATCAGAAAGAAAAGTCCGATCAAGTTTGGAAGGACATAAACCAATGCCGATATTTACGTATCCCGGATGAACTTATAGATCTGTCTGGAATAAAAACATTGGCCGTAGATCAAATGAGAATGTTCAACCAGTTACGGACGGCCGAATACGATGACAGTGACTGACCAATGGAGCAACGCGACACCAATTATCCGTGGAATCCGAACGTAGCGTCGAAAAGGAAAATTAGCCAAGAACATGATAACAATAATCGGCAAGCAACTTAAATGTCCCTGGAATAAGTTATAATATCATTTCTTTAATATCGCGTTTGCGCCATATACACGTTTAATTTTATTCTTTTTGTATAATGGTAGAGGGATGTCAGACATATATATGTGACATTTTGTACAGCAAAATGAACATTTTCCATATTAACCAAAAAAATATGTAAACAATGTGCATATAACGAAATTAAAACATTTTCGATTTGAAGCATGTGAAACAGTTTTATTATTACTCCCAGATGTTAAAATCAACCAATCATAGCCTTTGCAGTTATTTTAACCTAGACTAACGTTAACAGGAGTTTACGAGATTAATGTGTGTACGGCGTGCCATAGCCTCTCACTAAATATTTATTTAGTCCTGACAATGTTCTTGTAATAGAGTAGTCAAGATTAACAAATTAACAAATAACATTCCATACACACAGTAAGAAAAGAGGATTTGCGAAATGTTATTGACCAATAGAAACCATGGTTTTCAAATTCACGTGATTAGAAATAACCAATCAAAACTGTGGTTCTCACTATTGCGAGAACCAAGGTTCACGTTTGCGAGAACCAATGAATTAAGAAGAGTTATTAGTTCATTGCGAGAAGAACCAAGGTTCTCGCGTAAATATGCAAACGGCGCATTGAAAACGTTTGATATCGAATGATACTCGAAGTGTTTGTTTTTTCAGTCTAAGCCATTTGCACAATCTTGCTGTTGTAATGAAAATGCCGTTGCACGTTATACTTTAGACTGGCATTAGTCCTTAATATTATAACATTTTAACTATAACCTATCATTATAGAATTTCCTTAGCACTGAAAGAGGCAAATATCTCCACTTATAACTCTAAATTCAGCCAAGGAGAGAAACAGAGCTTAAAATAAAATAATTTTTATTCAGAGTATTATTTTATTTTTTAATTTGTCAAAAATTTTCTAAATTTATTATTTATAGTCTAATTTACAGACTGATACCAGTCTAGTTATACTTGAGCTGACTGAACTGTAAAAGTTGCAGGAATACTTCCCTTGTTTCGGAAGACGCCGTATACATCGAGTATAAAAAAGAGTATGATAATGGACCTTTGGAAACGGCCGAAAACGACACATACGAAATATTGCAGTCTCGATTTGATTGAGACTGTTCATGAGCGGTAGTGAAATATGCTAGCTACCGCTCACGCCCTCTAGCCCCGGGTTGAACAGAACTCAATATTAATTAAATCAATAGTACACAATTTTAACCATCCCGAAGATGACATGCATATGGCGGTGGACATGGAGTTTATTGCTTCCCCATGTCGTACGGCGTATGATCCCAGTATCTAATAAAATTAAATGCCCCGAAGTGCGAAATAAACATAATGGAATTTAGTTGGGAGCAGCGGTTATGAAGCCTGCATATCACAAGTAACAGTCAAAAGACTAAATTAAACTGCGTGAGAAATTAAATTCGAAAGTCTTTATTGTACCTATACCCTTAGGACGTCCTCTTTGTATTATGGCGGAGGGTCTATAAACCTTAGAACTACACACACGCACGCACGCACGCACGCACGCAATCACGCACGCACACACACACAATTCGAGTCAGTTGGCAGAGGGCTGTGGTCAGTGAACATCTCATGGAAGGTTATTTAATGGGATGGGTGGCTGTAGGCTAGTGCTGGGACTTTGGTCGAAACCATTGGTAATGAGAGACTCTCAGAGTTGCAGTCTATACTCAGAGTTATTGAGTCCTCTGGAACCAATGCAACGTACCGGGTCGTAGTCTATTTTATAGCGGGTGAAGCTGATGTTCGATACGTTAAAGAGATTTGGCATAGGGTAGTTCTGGGGCTTTGGTTCAAGCTGATGGTAAAGAGGGACTCTCAGAGTTGCAGTGTATTCTCAGAGTTGCTGAGTCCTCTTTCCATTACAGTGCACCGGGTCGTAGAATATCGTGTACGGTTTCAACTGGTGTGTAGTAGTTTGGAAAATAAGTTGTGCTGTGAGACTGGTTGATGTTGTATGAGGTTGGTTTCGAACGAGAGAAAGGATGTAGTTGTAAGGACCTGTCAAACGGGTTAAGAGTGGGAGCTAATACTGGATTATGTAATGATTAATTTCTGACCATATTACAATCATTTGAACTTTATTTTGTTTAGTACCAGTCATGAACCTGTTCTCAGCATACGAATACAGCTGGTCCCAAATCGGTGTCGTCACTGATTATTGATTGATGTTAAACTTTATTAAAGGGACAAACGGCAATATTGATTTTTTTAAAGCTCGCGGCGCCCCGTTGTTTCTCTTTTTTGAGCTGTCTGATTTTAAAATAAGCAACACATCTTCAATCATTAAACAGAGTTGATGAAACTTTAACTGAAGCATCTTCTAAAGTGTTTGAATAGGTCTGCTCCTATATGCTGAATATTTATTCTCATGAACTACTGATCAGATTTCAATACTAAAAGCATCTAACATTAAATGTTTTCTTCTAATGTAAATTTACATTGCTAAAAACTCAGATTAACTTCACAGACGCTAATTTTTCAATCCAATTGCTATTAAATCATTAAGATGTCTTTTATGATTATAACTATGATAATTTACCAATTCTTCACAATTATTTTAACCATGATATTTCTCAATTCCTCACATTCTAATCATGTAACAGCATTCTATTTAGTGATCCATTACGCATACTATCATATTTCAGACGTCTATCATATTCATATTATAATATTATACAACACAGATGCCAAAATTAAAAACATGTTCATTTTGTCTCAGGATGACCAGTTAATCTAGTGCTTAAATCTTTCATGATAAATGTGTTTTGATTGTTGACAATTACAAATAAAAAAAGTCTAACATCTACACACAGTTCGTTTATTTTGTATCATATTTATTCCCTTACTGTTTTCTTATGTAACTGTTCTGACCGGCTTGTGATACTTTGTATCACTGTTTTCTTGTCTTAAATATTACACATCAGTGCAATTCATCTTTTCCAATTATCCCCATACTTTTCAGATACTACTCTTAACATAATTCAGATTCAGTGTCAAAACATTATTTCATTGCAATCTGGAGGGGTTGGAAAAACGTAATAAATTGTGTTTAAAGTAAAATATTGCGCATTTGAAGGTAGGCTGTGCCCTTTACCACAATCATTTTACAAACGTTTTTAGGATAAGCAAGAACATTACAAGGAATATGTAAATGACTGTAGTAACTGAGAAATCCTGATACTGTTCTACGTTCCGTGCACTTTATTAAAACGAAATTGATTCAGGATTAAACAAGCTAGAGAGAAAAGTCTTACTTGAATTGTGCTGAAAAGCGAAAATGAACACTTGATAAAGAGCCGATTTCAGACCGTGTTAAAATTAGATTTACAAAGAAAACATAGGGTTTTCGAATGCGAACTATGGTTTTCAAGAGCCGTTTGCACAAATATGAGGAGAACCTATGTTCTCAGTGAAAACTATGGGATGCCATAACCGTCAAAATGTGGATATTTACAAACCATTCAATGACAGGCCGTTTAATTCAACATGAAGTCATTTGATGACGTACATATTGATTCGATGCGACGTGTAAACTATGTTCATTTGTTACAAAGTGAATTAATACGGTTCGAAGCTATAAATTCTCCTAAAGTGAAGACTTTCCAGAGTGAGTTTCTATAGCGATATCAAAGCTTATTCCCTTCCTCAGTCAGTGCATTGAAAAGGAGAACAATGCATATCTCAGATACGACAAACTTATGGTGAACAGAAAGGCGTATGTGTATGTGTATTATCTCAAAACTTTGTAAATTTGTATATCAAGCGACAATTATTCGACAAAACATAGTTAATCGTCATGAAAATGTACTGTAAATCTCACCTAAAGTAAATATTACACCATCTTTTGCACATCTATATGCTTTAACGTTCTTCATGATATTTCAATAGGTATATATGTACATACATACACATTGCATTGTTCTATTATTTTTTTCAATGTACTTAGTACAACCTCACGTACAATATCTGTTTGTATATCTTTTCCGTATAAATCATGTTTTGCTCATTGCCTTCATGTCTATGACTGTTGTATATAATATTATTCATTGTATCACGTAACAAGAAACATTGTAATGTTTACGTTACTTAATAAAGAATCTTGAATCTTGAATCTTGTATGACTACGAAAAAGGGAGGCCAGTACCATCAATGAGTTAGGGAGACGGTCATGGCCCTTTAAAGTCAGATATATTTGACAATGAAATCTTAAATACAACTGAGAATAATGACATTCAAATAAATGCAATTAATAATACTGTTGGTCGAACTAACTATGATAATATTGACAATGAAAATGTTACCACTGTGACGGTTGATAATCTTAAAATATGTTCTCTCAATGTTCAGGGATTGACCAAGTACCAAAATGATTGTTGTTTTCTCAATTTCTGCAAACAATTTGATATAATATCTTTGTGTGAAACATGGGGTAAACATGTAAATGATTTTGAAACTTTCATTGAAGGATACGTAGATTTTAGTTACCTTAGAAATACAAATAGACATAATAGACGTGGTTCGGGTGGTGTGACAGTTTTTGTGAGAGATGCTTTAGTTTATGGTGGTAATATAAAACGTATATTTAGCGAATTTAATGAATATGTAGTGTTGATATTGGACGGTTCTAAATACGTAAACTGTCGTGATATTATTATGATATGTGCCTATATTGCACCACAGTACTCTCCTATATATAATGATGGCGAAAGAAATGGTATTGAAATATTGAATGCAAAAGTGTGCGAAAATATTACGGAATATCCTTCTGCAGATATTCTGTTAGTTGGAGATTTCAACTCAAGAACAGGGACATTTTTAGATTTCATTCCTGATGATAACCTGAACTTAATATTTGGTGATAATATTCCATATCCTGAAGATACCTTTGATATACATAGAAAAACAAAAGACTATGAAGTACATAATACGTTTGGTATATCATTGATTGAACTATGTTGTACATTTGGTATACATGTAATGAGCGGCCGACTAAATGGTAAATAGGGTAATTTTACTTGTATAGCTAATGACGGTGCCAGTGTAGTAGATTATTTTATTGATTCATCTAATTTATTTTCAATATTTACAGATTTTGTAATCGGTAAACACGATTTTAAAGCTTGAAAGAGGTCACTCATGTAAATGAGGCTGATATTGAATTTGGGCACTGGAATAAAATTAAGTGGAATGACTCATTGAAACATGCATTTCTTGAAAAGTTCGATAATTTATATGAAAACTTCACTCAGTCAAATGTTTTATATTCGGCCTTAAATTCGCTACCTGAGTTTGTTTCTCTTTATCAAACGGCTGCTGACATGATGGTAATTAAGAATAACAAGAGAAAATCAATTGATAAAAAACAACCTGAATGGTGGGATACTGCGTGTGAACAGCTCAAAAACTGTAAAATTAGATATCTAAGAAAATTTAGACAAACAAATAACATGAATGATCTTCGTGAATATAAAACTAAAAAACTCCTTTTTAAAGGCGCATGTCGTAAAAGGAAATTAACGTTGAAATTAAAAAACAGGAGAAAGTTAGTTGAGGCCGGTAAAAACCCAAAATTGTTTTGGAATACTATTGAACATGGACAGCAACTTAAGTCACAGAGTCATGATATAAAACCCTTACAATGGTATGAGCATTTTAAAGGCTTATTACAAAACACGAGTGAAGATAATGATGATGTTACTGGTTTAGAAGAAATTCTTCAAAATATGGAAAATAATTTAAACTGTGATCTTCTGAATGTTCCAATTACTGACGATGAAACTCGAGCAAGTGTGTTTAGTATAAGTTCAAATAAAAGTCCTGGTCCCGATTGTATCTGCATAGAATTGATTAAAAACACTATTGGTCAAGTTACACCTTACCTTAACAGATTATTTTATCATATATTTGATTTGAATCTCAATCTGGATTTCGAAAGAAATATTCGACTGTAGATAATGTGTTTACATTAT
Organism: Cyrtodaria siliqua; assembly: GCA_037043455.1. Lineage (NCBI taxonomy): Eukaryota > Metazoa > Mollusca > Bivalvia > Adapedonta > Hiatellidae > Cyrtodaria > Cyrtodaria siliqua. Next base: position 8,868 of record JAWPHD010012630.1, read on the forward strand.
TAGCGCTAGTGCAAAAAATATATATCGAAAAAAAGGGACGTTTCTATTGATTGTATATTCGTTGACTTTACGACTGCATTTGACAGTGTACAACATCAAAAGTTGTGGACTGCATTTCGTCGAAAGAATATTGATGGAAAATTTAAAACTGTTTTTGAAAATATGTATTCAAAATTGAAATCATGTGTCAAGGTCGACAACGGCTTAACAGACTTTTTTCAATTGTACGGTCGGTACAAGACAGGGGTGTGTTGCAAGTCCGATTATATTTTCATTATTTATTAATGATTTGATATCCATTTTACGTTGATTTGATTTAAACATATTTTATTGCCATATATGTACAAGTACAATGCAATCGGGTCGGGCCACAAGTGCTACCCACATTAGTTACGGCCCTTCCCTACAATGTAGTTTTAACAAATATAATGAATGGCAATTGCTATTAACACGTATCAATACACTGGATTAACTACAACATGATATGTAGTAGAAGATGTTAAGATAATAAGAAAATAGAAAAAAAAAAAAAAAAGTAGAACTGGAAGAAAGAATAATGCAACACATGTAACATTGCTCGGGTTGATTAGACAGATAAAATGTAACGGCAAACTTAAGTAAATCGATGACTATCTCTAATAAAGTTTTGAACAGAATTAAAAATCAAACCATTTTCTTGTGTTGTAAGATCTAACCTTCCAAACAATAATGTATTTGAGCTTAAAGGATGAAACGAACGTGTTGACTGGAAGAGTTCGAGCCTTTCATCATTGAATTGCATACATTCAAAGAAGAAATGATTTGCATCTTCATTACCCTGACCGCAAATGCATTGAGGCGATTCGCGTAAATGATTTTGAAAAAGATCATTATTGAGATTACTACATGAATTTCTTATCCTAGCAGGCATAACAGAAAAAAACCGTACACCAGAAAAGTAAAAACTAGGAACATTTGAATTAGTAAACATTATTCGCATAAGCTGACCTTTGAATGTGTTTAATGAGCCTGAATTTCTAATATCTAAAGGTAAATCATTCCAGAGTTTCATAGCTGATGGAATAAATGAATTCATAAAAATAGAGGTTCTAACTGAAGTCTGCGAGAAATTTTCTGCGTTCCTGAGGGGGTAAGGAGTTTCTTCCGCTACGGTTCTTGGCAGTAGATTTGCCAGGTATTCAGGCACTGTTCCGTTTTTCATTTTATATACAACAGAAAGTTTTTGGAACTTACGCCGTTTTATGTTCAGAATGTGGACAGGGTGTATTTGTTTCAGATGAAATTGAAGATATTTTAGCGCTAATGTATGCTGATGACGTGTCAAGTTTTGCCGACACAGTCATCAAACATCAACGTCAGTTTAATGCTATTGAGATATCAAATCTGCTAGCATGAAAATTAACATAAAGGAAACCAAAATAATTGTTTTTCGAAGAGGTGGTATTATTAAACCAAATGAGCGTTGGTTTTACAGTAGTAAACAACTTGAACGTGTGTCATTTTATAAATATCTTGGTATGTATATTACTCCAAAACTTTCATGGTCAAGAACACACGAAAACTTAGCAAAACAAGCAACTAAAGCAATGGTATGTATTTTTCAATATCAACGTAAATTTGGAAGATTTCTATCCAATGATATATTTAAATTATTTGATAGTATGGTCAAACCATTTATTATATATGGATCGAAATATGGGGTTATACATATTATAAGAATTTGGAAAGAGTTCATATACAATTTTGTAAACTTCATTGTAACTTACCATTGCAAGCAGCTGACTTTTTTGCTTTGGGAGAGTGCTGAGGAACTCCGTTAAGTACAAGTTATATTCCAAGACGTATTCATTACTGGCCTAAGCTTATCTCGTTGGAAAATCATAGGTACCCAAAACAATGTTATTACATGCTAAAGCGTTTGGACGAGACAGGTAGGCACACGTGGGCCAGCGAAATTAGAAGTTTATTGTACAAATTTGGTTTTGGGTATGCGTGGCTTTGATCACGTTAGACTATATTGTGATAAAACTTATGAAAACTCTGGGATTAATTTATGTTGGTCTATAAAAAATTCAGGAGACGCTCTTGATAAAATGTTCAATAAGCCCTTATGACTTCTCTACACTATATACAACCTTACCACATCACCTTATTAAAGACAAGCTAATTTTTCTTATTCAAAAAACATTCGCTAGGGAAAATACTACATTTTTGGCATGTAATAATATTAAAGCGTTTTTTACTAACGGCAGTTTAGACAATTATACTATGTGGACTTGCTATGAAGTTTGTGAAGCACTCATCTTTCTATTAGATAATATTTTCGTCAGGTATGGAACCACCGTTTCTAGACAAATTGTTGGTATCCCTATGGGTACGAACTGTGCACCACTTGTTGCAGATCTGTTTTTATTTTGCTATGAAAGAGATTTCATGTTGAGTCTTTCACCAGATACCCAGGCAGATGTTATTGAAGCCTTTAATGACACCTCTTGGTATCTGGATGACATATTGAACATTAACAACCCTTTCTTTCCAACTATGGGTAATAATATTTATCCTAAAGAACTTCAGCTTAACAAAGCTAATATATATAATATAATAACGCTTCTTTTCTTGATTTAGATCTGTCGATTGAAAATGGTGAAATAATTAGCAAAATCTATGACAAGAGAGATGATTTTAATTTTGACATTGTTAATTATCCCCACTTGGATGGGGATGTTCCCCGAGCAACTTCTTATGGGGTGTATGTGTCTCAACTTATTCGTTTTTCAAGAGCTTGTACTCGAGTTGAGGACTTTAATATTCGTAATCTTTGTATAACTAAAAAGCTTCTCAATCAGAGTTACCGTTACCATAAACTTCGTAAAACCTTTGCACAATTTTATTATCGTAACCCTGATCTTCTTTCCAAATACAGAAGTAATTTAAGGACTCTTCTGCGACAAGGACTATCACAACCTGGCTTCTATGGTAATGTGATTTATAAACTTCGTAAGATTTTTGGTCATGATCACTTTCATACTATCTTTGTTAAACTAGTTAAAAAGTTTATCAAAAGAGGTTATGACCCTATCATTTTGCAACGTACTGCATGCTTGGAGGTGGACCCTTTTACAGTTCGCCACTATGCTTTCCTCTTTAATTGTACGATGACCGGACAGGCTGTGGACCCTATGATGACGCCTACATAAAGCCCATTGGGACGGTGGCGTTTGATGTTTGTCTATGATCTTTCTTGTCATGCCCTTAATGGTTTATTCTCTTGTTGCTCTGGCTTCTGCCAAGTTATTGAGTACCTTCATTGTGGCTTTCTAGGCTATTGTTTTTTTGTATTATATTTACACGAGCATATTTGTGTTTTACTTATATTGCCTATTGATGCTGCCTTGTTGGTTAGAGATTAGATCATGGCGGGGATTTCTTTATTTACACTGTCCTGTTTTAATGGGATGACAGTAGGGTAAGTGTGAGGTTTGGTGCACACTAGAACCGGTTTAAACCCCCAGTGGCCTATTTCGCCACCGACCGTTCCAAGGCGGTAGCCCTATTGTCAACCCTTTTGTGTTTGTGATGTCGTTTGCATTTATTATTACTTTTGCCTTCTTGTTTGTCTGTTTGCGTGTTTGTTTCTGTGTTTTGTGGTTGACTGTCCTCATTGAATGCTACTTTCCCTGTCCGATCTTTTTATATTTCTTTCACATGAGATCGGCAATCCAAATTTGTTTTTGATTATGTTTAAGCAAAGAGTAAAAGATTTGTATATGCAAATATGGTATGGAAAGGTTGATGTATCAAGTAAAGCTTATTATTACAAACGCTATAAATCATTGCTTAATATTGAACAATATCTCTCTATGGAAATGTCATATATACTAAGAAGTTATCTATCTAGAGTTCCATGTTCTTGTCATAATTAAGCTATTGAAAAGGGTAGACACTTAAATATAGAAAGAAATATAAGGTTGTGTCCTTTATGTTATGCTTGAAATATATCAGTAATTGAAGACGAATTTCACTTTATAATGGAGAGTAGAGAATATGAGGAATATCGAATTCTATTTTTCAGAGCACATTGGCTGGTTGACAGATGTTTGAATATGTTTTATCAACTTATGTCATGTACAAATACTAAAGATATCTTATCCATTGCAAAATTTATATATACATCAAACGAAAAACGTAAACTGATTATCGATAACATTTCTTGAATTAGATAAATACAGAGTTTACATGAAGAATGTTAAGTAGATATTAGATATGGACCAAACATAAAGTTTCTACTTAATTTGTTTATACATTCTATATTTGTAATCTGAAATTATTATAAACATGTTGTATTCATATATCTTCATCCATGTAATGTATAATAATGTAATTATGCCGTTCAACTTTTTCGTATGATGGGCCGGTGGCCTAAATTATGAAATAAAATTTCTTGACTCTTGACTTGAAGTGAAATGATACAGTGTAAAATTTCAAATCATTCAGTGCAATGGCAAACCATTTGACCCGAAAACTAATGCAATACAATAAAATGCAAGTCGGTACGATGAAAACTTAAACGATTCATCGAAAAATGTGAAGTGATACACAGCAAAGTAAATCAGTATGATGCAATATGAATCAGTTTAACGCAAACACATTTAGTCGGGTGGTAAGTAAAATAATCGGGACGAAAACAAGTCGGTGCAATGCAAACACAATCCGTCGACAGAAACTGATTTCAATACGTGCAAAGTGAAACGGTACGATGGCGGCAGCACTGTCGATATTTGCCACATTACTTTCAGGGTTATTTCCCCTACTCGTTAGAGGCCAGTTTCCGTCCAAGCCCAGTTTCCGTCATTCTCATTTAAAAAACGTTTTTACACTGCAAATTACTTACGTGATGGCACTTATTGTCAGACGTTTATAACTGAAGATTAGAAACAGGAAAAACAACCAAAAAGTAAATAAGCGTTACAAAAACGAAAGGGATTTCTCCGAAAAATGTGTTTACTTCCTTATATGGCGTTGGGGATGCGCGCGCATACTGCCGCATAATAAACTATTAAAAAAATAACACTGTAATGACGTCATATTTTTATCACTCTACCGTGATTATATAGTTTAACCAAAGTGAAGCAACTCGTACAACCTGTATCTGTTTGATTTACACAGAGTTACCCGTCTTTACAGTGTAAATTGTCGTTGTTGAACATTAATTTTACATTGACGTTACCAGGCGCATTGTTATAACGATCGAGGTGACTGATGAAACAATGCAAACATACCATTTTTCCAATGAAATTGTTGAATAGACTTGCAAACAAGTTTCTAATTCATAAAAGTTTACTGTATCTTGACCTAGTTGAATCTATCACTCGATAAAATACATGACGGAAACTGGGCTTGTAAACAAAATGATTTCTCAGTTTTAGTCTGTTTATAAAAAGGTCACGTGCCACTTCGATAATTTATATAAAACAAAATTCTTTGGTATCAAATTTCCAGGAAGAGGTAACCTAATAGAAAATAGAGTAAAAATTGTCAGGATACATAGATTTGTCTGAAAAATTAGTTTATGTTTAAAGTGTTTATGTTTGTTGCCATTGTCAATAATTGTCAATAATGAACTACTTGACCAGTGGCAGATTTTGCAGAAATTGTTCTTTATCTAGAAATAGGTCTACAGGACTGTCGGCTGAGTAGAACAACACTTAAAAGGGAGTCATAGAGAGTGTCATCAGCAAGTAATACACATTTAGCTATTAATAAATTGGTGGTTGATAGATTTACTGCCAGACCTGTATTAGCAGTCTCCTTTATTGAGCAACCACCTGAATTAAGCAGCCACACCATTTTCTCAGTTTACTGACACTATTCTCAATATGGAGGGAGTGTGTTAATTACATAACTATTTAGATTTTCATATAACCTTCAGCTTAAATTCCACTAAAATGGGCCTGTATTGTTAAGCAGCCACCTGTGCTAAGTGGTCAGTTTTGGTCCTTACCCTGAATGACTGCTTGACAGGTTTGACTGTATTTTTAAAAGCGTTTTATTAAAATGTATTCATGGTTTAATACTACTTTTCTTCAGATATAATCTACATGGTATTTTTGCAAATATACGACTCGGCTTTATTTCAATTATGTCATGTATATTTTGCATGATAGCAGTGTTGATTCTTAAGGATGGCGGTCATACATAGCCTAAATAGTGCTGGAAAATGACGTTAAACATCAAAATAAAAAATAAAAAAATAAATCAAAGCAACACATGATAGCAACATAGAACCAATTCAAATTATTTTTTATGATTTTACAACAAAAATCAACCGTCCGAGATGTCGGGTATTCCAGACCAAACATTTTCATAAACAGTAATTAAACCAAACATGCATGCCATCACTGGTAATTTTGATAGTATAGATACACGTATTCGGTATTTGTTTGCTAAAGGTCCGAAGTATAGATTGCCTTCAATGATTGATTTTAACGCATGTCGTGCTCAGATCGCCCAATCCATTGAGGATTTTGTAAAAGTTAATTTTTAAAATCACCGATACACGTATTAACTTTTTATACAGCTAACCCCTCTTTACTTCTTCCGATACTTAGGTTTTCGTTTCATAATTTAAATTTGGGAATACAAGAATTTCATAACGAGTTTGTTTTAGTTCCTGCTGATAAAGTCGCTAATAATATAATTATTGATTGACGCTACATTACGTAAATGTTTTATCTGTGGAATTCGGGAGCACCAATTCGTATACTCCAAATGATATTGTTTCCATGCATATCATTCGGTGCAGCAGTTTCAAGGCTGGGTAGAAGACAAGCAAAACAAACTTCCAACTATGTAATGGATTCCTAAATTACACAAACAGTTTTATAAAGCCTGCTTTATTTCTAATTATAGTGCCTGCACCACTACAAACTTGTCTAAATTGTTAACTTCTTGTCTTACTGCCGTTAAACACGTTAAACAATATAGTTCAAAAGCTTATGACAACTTTGGATTTAAATTATTTTGGTCAATTAACAATTCAGGAGACGTTCCTGATAAAATGTGCAATAAAAGTCGTTTCGATTTTTTTATTTACACTGTCCTGTTTTAATGGGATGACAGTAGGGTAATTGTGAGGTTTGGTGCACCCTAGAACCGGTTTAAACCCCCCAGTGGCCTACTTTGCCACTTGACTTATAGAAATCGTTTATGGAAGGACCGAAGATGTATATAATTCTATATACAGTACTTTTTCATTAGTGTTTTTGAAATTACACCACCAAACCAAAGGCGAAAAGACTTTAGCTTTCGATGTTTTTGGAACTGTACCATACTCCTGCCATTTTTCGGAACTGTAGTAGCTACCTGCCAATAAATAATGGAACTGTACCATACTCCTGCCATTTTTCAATACCCGGTCGAGTTTAAAAACCCACAACTCTTTTAATAAAATGTTCTATGGGCTAAAATTTGGACTGTTTATTCAGGAAAGATTATATTTTATGGCAGTATGTCTGAAATCTCTTAAACATGACTATTTACCGAGTACCAGGTCTCTAACTTTCTACAATCACATTTTTTAGCTTAATTTCAACATTTAACCTACCGTAACTCGCATAATATAGGTTCAAATTTCACGGGAATCAGGTGACATACGCAACATTCCTTCCAAATTAAAATGGCCGATTCACTTTTCTAATAGTTTAAGGCTAACAAGTCATAAAACTAGATTTACTTACCCTTTTGAAACTTGATTTTTTGTTACCGGGAACTGTGCCTACGGCTGCCGAACTGTGCCTACGGCTGCCGGTAATCGGGTGTGCTTTTCAGTAACTATAGTTGTACCAAACCTACTTTAAAGCACGAATATGACATCGGTCAGGTGCTAATGTACAATGTCAGTCGATTCCCTGCTTGTAAAAGGAGGAGAATAGACCGCTATAGCCCAGGGTTTGTTGCTTCATGTTTCAGAGCATGTGTTTGTATTTAGTTAGTATTATGTCATTTAATACGAACTTGTAGCCAGGACACTGCAGATATGTCTATGAATAGTGATTGGCGCTTACTATCACAATGACATGGCGTGGACAGCGTCTATTCACTTTAAATTAAACCACTTAATGAGAAACTTTCTATATCTACGACATTTTAATATAACATATTAAAGTGACTGGATGCCATCCGGAAGAAGCATGAGCCAAATACAAATACGAATACTACCATAATATGTTCAATGTACATATGCACTAAACTATAACATGTTCCGTACGGTTTAATTTTGTTCATGAACTAGTCTGAGGAACCAGACGACTCGGCTAGTTTTTGATCATATATAATCACTTACATTAATGCATATGATGCTTTACGTCTGATCGAAGTAGACTTTATTTTAATTATATTTGGAGCGTCCGTGGCCGAGTGGTTAGAGTCTCTAACTTGAAATCACTTTCCCCTCACCGCTATGGGGTCGATCCCTCATGGGCTTAAGTATCTTTATGCGAGGCAGCTATCCAGCTGTTTTGCGGGACGTCGGTCTACCCAGGTGCCCGCCCGTGCACGAAAATTATCCCATGAGGCACCTGGGGTTTTCCTCCACAAATGAAAGCTGAAAATATCGTCATATGACCTCAACTGTTGTTGCGACTATAAAATCCAATTCAGTTCAATTCAATGCAATTATATGTACAAAGGTTAGCACTATAACGCCCTTTTAAACTAATATGTATGATTTAGCAACAAAAACAAACAGTCGTCCAACATTTTCATAAACAATGAATATAAACGTAACCAAAGGTAGCCTGGGGATTCATTTAATGCATGTGCACATTCCATATGAAACTGAAGCATACTAGGACGGTCTTCATCTGTATTTTGATTGGCACCAATCACCGTTTCAGATCGCAACCAGTCTCTTGAGGCTTTAAATACTCAGTATTACTGTACTTTGTGTAACACATCAAGTAAAACATCAGTAGTCTGTGAAGAAACATGTGTTATATTCCTTTTCTGTAATTTAGTAAGTATGATTAGAATAAAATCTTGAATAAAAAGTCTGCCCTGCATTGTTGGATTGGCTCGGACATAAACAAAACTATTCGGAAGAATTCCGATGTTAAACGATAAAACGATCAGGAAATATCCGTTAATTAGCTTCGATCGGAACTCTTCGCCAATTTCCTTAGTCGGTAAATGTGGATTCCCGAGTGACGGAATCCGACGAGGCAGTTCCGATTGCTAAAACAATGTAAACATTCGCCATGTTCAGATTACCGTGTTTTTTTTTTATAGCTATAACTGATATTACATGAGGGGGAAAATCCCTTTTATCTTTCATACTCCTCTTTATTACCGGGTAATGCTTGTACAGCTGTCAGTTGGTCGACATCAACATGATATAGGAACATGTAGTCTCTTTCTTTAATATTGTTTGCCATTTACTTACGGAATAACGGAGGTTCTGCTCAAAAACCTGTACCTGATGTAGCACAGTCATACTAGGTTTGTGGTCTGTGAAATTCACCAGCCATTAAACTTATGTTAAAAGAAGTATATTCTATTCAAAATTCCAATAGGCCTTAAGGCCTGTGAGGATACAAATAGTTAACACAATACAACGACATGTAATACGGAATGAAACAACAGAAACAAATATGTATATGGAGAAGATGATATAAATATTTTCATATCATTATATCATCTATTTTATATGCAGTCATTCACTAATACAAAATATGAATAAGACTATGTGAGAGTAAAATTCACATTCCATGGACATTGCATCTTTTTTAATACTTTATTTTATTTTACATTTCTATTTTACGTATTATGAAGATCATTTATATAGTTTTCATACACATGACAATAAACATATAAAGACATGTTTATTTAAATGCAATATGTAACTTTCATGTTTGGCAGCATTTATATATAGAGCCCATGAGGGTATTGCCTTACATTTGCTTGATAAAGTATTTAGTAATAAAACGTATGTGTAGTAAGGTATACATCACAGTATATGTCACCTACCAAACAGGGCACATATTTTTTTTCTTCCCAACCCATGTTATACTTAGACATATTTGAGAACTTTTTATTAAATTGCTATTATTACGCGTGTTTGATTTTAACTGAACACTGACTGCGTATTAGTTCAAATTGTTTCGTCACTTTCTATTTTAAGTTACGCATGCAATGACTAATCAAGCGGTGTAACTTGTATCCTAATCACAGAGTGGGTGGGCAATACCCGAACATGACAATAAATAAATCCATTAAGCTTTTTCATTCCTTTTAATTAAACTTGTTTAGCATCAAACTTGCTTTTTTAGTATTAAAAGTGTTATATATAACTTAGATTAATTTAAAATGACACCCTGTTAAATGTTGAATCCCTTTGATTTGGGTCACCAGAATAAATATTGAAAGAAAAGATCCACAAAAAGCCCTTTATTACACGATGGGAAACATGGCGGTTAGACAAATGCTGACAGAGAAGAATGAATAAGATGAAAATGAATCAATAGAAACAAAAGGAAGTGCAGCTAAAACAATAATCATAAGAAAAAAGCTATAAAAGAAAGAAAACAGCAGTTCTAACAATAATCTCTTAAAGGGAATATAGCGATTCAGCCAAACAAGCTCTATTATTGAGAGTTCTAAAAAAACTTGGGAAAAGGTAAAAGAATTATCAAAATCGGATGATAAACAAAAAAGATATGACCATTTAAAAGTTGTTCTAAAACGAATATGGGACCCGCCATTTTTAGAACTATGACATCATAGTTCCAAATATCATTTAAAACGAAGAAAATCACTGCAAATAAATGCTTTTTTTTCCTGGTCATAAAAAGCATTATTGGCATTAAGTATTACATATTTTTCATACAGCTGCTGTCATTTTTCCCCTATAAATCAGTAAATTTTCATATTTATAAATATTTCATATATGCTGATTTAGAACCGTGATGTCATAGCTCTCAAAATGGCCGCTTCCATATCCGTTTCAACAGAAACTTCAAATGATCATATCTTCTTTGTTCATCATCCGATTTTGATCATTCTTTCACCCTTATTTAAGTTTTTCAGAACTCTCAATAATAAAGATGGTTTATCTGTGTCGCTACATTCCCTTTAAGCACCAAAACCAACAGAAATGAGATCAATATGTTTAGCACAGGCTGTTCTGGTTGATTCAGATGAGGCAAACAAAGTTGAACGAGGCACCAGCTACAAGTGATAAAGAGAGTATAAGGACTGCATGAAACCTGAAACGTTTGTGAGACGCGTTCTTATTGTACGAGGCATTCCTAGTTTAAGTGTGTTGAGGAAGTTAAAGCACCAACTGCCATATAAAAGCCAGAAGATGGCGCTGTGGCAGGTTTCTATATAAATTATGCATGTTTCACATCAGAGGTCCCTTTTTCAAAATTTTAAATAAACTACTGTAAAATAAATTATGAAAAATTGCACAAATACACTTTTAAACCTGTTAAATCAATTGGTGCAATTATTTTTTTAAACACTCATTTGCAAAGTATAGTTTCAAAAAATAATTTAAACAACTGTCAAACAATTTGAATTTGCCGGGGGGAACCTATGAGGTTATGACACTTGCTAACACAGAATGTAAACAGACGGCTTCTGAGTACTAGTATTATTCTTAAAACCAGACAATGTAAAGCATCACAGGTTAAAGCGGGTTGTCAACAGATCTTCAAAAGGGCACCAAATCTTGATTTTGTTTGCTTATAACTGTATAACAAAAGTTTCAATGTTCGTTTGTGAAATATTATCGTGGACTCTATAGCATTTGTAGGACAATGTTTACATCAGCTGGTTTAGTTGACAAACTGGCTGTGTGCAGCAGTGGTAATTTGATAGGCACCTCCTATAAATATTTGCTAACGCGGCAGTAAATGTCGGGGGGATTAATAGTAGGAGATACTAGTATCCTTCCTTATCACGTGGTTGTATTGCTTGATAATGCTATAATCACATATGTAACAAACATACTATATTTATAGCCGCCGCGAGCTGCCTACTGGCCACCTTCTTCTCGGACCATGTAATGTTTTCGACGAAATGCGGACTTAGCCGTTTTTTTCAACTGTGAGTATTTAACTATATGCCTTAGGTACAGTTATAGGACTGACCCGAAATATGTAGTAGTTTCGACTCAGCTCAAGTTACATGATAATCAGCTTGGTGTCGGCATACCCAGCATGAGGACAATACAATGGCAATAAATCACCTAATATGCCAGCTAATGAGCTAAAACTTTGTCCATGCAGAATTAAATGTTAGAAGTATATATCACTGCCTAATCTCTATTTGCAGATAGCATTTTGTTACACCAACTTATTTCTAACTTTTTAAATGCGCCTATCTTCTGTCAGATAATTGATGCCCTGCTGTATGAAAATTGGTATTTTATTGCTCTGGAGTCAGTTAATTATATAGATGAATTATAGAGATTCTCAATAAACAGATGAAACTCGGGTCAGTCCTATAACTGGGTAGTCGGTAATACCCTCCTACTCTCTATATCATCTGATAAAGATTTCAAGCACTAAAATAAACAAGTCATATTTAAATCATGACGATTACAACAAAATGCATGTGGCGTTTCACAATATACCGTCTGGTATGGGCAGCCATTACCGCCAAAAGTATGTTTTTAATAAATCATCCAGTCAAAGATGAATTAATTCTTCGGTATTATATTTAATTCAATGTAACTTTAATTGATTCAATATTTTTTTTAAAACCATCTAATCAAACTTAAAACAATCCGATGCTTTGTGAAATAATCCGGAGTGTTTTTTTTCCAACTTAAAACGATTCAATGCAATGCTAAACAGTTCACTTGAAAACATTAATCAACGCAAGAGAACGTGAGCTAATTTAAAAGTAACCCAGTCAATTTACCGATACGTGAAACAATTTATAGGAAACCGAATTAATGCAAGACCAAAGCATTCAGTTCAATGACAGCAGAATCAATTTGGCATAAAGACAAATGGCCGATACTGAACAGAATTAATACGATGTAAAGTGAATTAATTCGGTGCGAGGGCGCTACTTGCACATGGTTGTGGGTGTCACAAAATGTCACGGGTAGAGCGTATTGGTCGTTCATAGCTCTTGCAAGTTATCGGTTACACCCAAAATCTATTGTTCGAGTTGAAACAATTTCACATTATTCATGATCTATTCATGTAACACGTAAAAGCGTGCACATTTTAAGTGGCCGCCAGAGAGGCCGTGTCATAAGTTTAGTTTTGTGCTAATGCATGTAAACGTATAGGTATATTTTCCTTAAACGGCAAAATTGTATAAGGGGCCTCTCGTGTTGATTCAATACTGTAGATTTAGCCACGTTTGTCACGGACTGAACGGGGGAAATAATGATTTGGGCGTAATGTTTGCTATAAAACCCATTGTCTTCTAGCTCTTGCCGGGATGATCGATAGTACATTGTTGGAACAGAGATTGGACGGCAAATTTCATAGGCAACATGTGGTTAGTAATTTTATTAAACTTTTATCGTACATTTGTATTCAGTGGGCGGCGCCATCTTGTTTGGCGGTTACGACATCCGGTTAGCATTGATGTTTCTCAAACATAACTTTAGACTAGCATATGATTTTGAAGTTACTTTATTAGATGCCATTATTGTAATTGATCATTAATTGTAAAACAATATTAATTTGATAACAGTGGATAATAGGTGCATTAGTTAACGTTGGCGTATAACTCAGTGATTGTAATACACGATTGTTAACATTAGTTAACAATGAGATGAGTGACAAGAATAAATGCGTGCATGCATAACTCAGTGAGTGTAATATACGAGTAATTTGATCATGTTTATATTACATGTATTAGGGGCATTGATTAACAGCGACGTACATAGCGTATACATGGCGTTGTAGAATATGTATACATTGCTACTCATCATTAGTACAGCTTACATATATTGATTGAATAATGATTTGTTTGGGTAATGATATTTATGCAAGATTGTTATGTTTGTCAACCGACATCTAAAACGTATGTATAATTACAGCCTAAGCCATCCAGGATATAAGCCATCCAGGGTTGGAGTAAGCCATCTAGGTTTGGATATCCAGGAGTGGAGCTAAGCTTCCACGAATAACGTTTACAAGCGGTGGAGACGGTCCCCGTACCTGCGCAGCCAGGTTTTACTAACGACAACCCCCGGGACACAAGGTGGGCCCGTTACCAATCCTCACTGGAGGAATATAACTCACGATCTCAGTGGAGGTTAACTATCATTGCATCGCGTCATCAACCCTTACAGAAGGCATTTGATGACAATCATCCATTGAATTCGCGCATCATCATCTTCATGAGCTCTCGCGCATCACAGTTATCGCGCTAGATCAACATTGTTATAGCTTCAACAACACTTTAGTGTCTTAGACATTCAGTATTTATAAAAATACTAAGAACGTCTTAAACGTTCAGGAGAACACTCTTTTCATAGTTCATTTGTGTATTCGCTTGTTTTTTTTAGATAATTGTATATATATTAAACGTATTTTAAAAGTTGCATTAAACTTATGTAAATGCATTCACCGTCATTGATTCTTTCCTGAGTTAGCCCCAACCACTAAGGTCATCCTGTGACAGTGGGTAAAAGCCGCGTACGTAATATTCACATATTGTAGGTCCGTTTACTGATCTTATTTTGTTTCTTGATATTAAATTACTAATCCTATGCGTTATTTGTTGTGATTTAATTACTCGCATCCGAACGATTATTCTTAGTATTATTTCGATTCTAACACAACAATAACCCCATTGTTTACGCTGTTGTGTGGGCACTATATATTATCTCGGAGGTCAAGGTAATCAACATGCTATGTTTACAGGCTGTTCCATTGGGCAACGTTCTGCGCGGTACAGTATGTTTAAATACACTAGTAGTCATGTGACAAACAATTAAGTCATTGCTTACGTCATATAGCTTGCGCTGTATGACGTCAAACGTTCTCAGCTTGTTCAAGGTGCTTATTAATGTTATATGTAGTGATGGATTTGATGGGTTTATATCGGGGATGTGCAAGGTTTGGGAGCATGGCAAGTTTGTTGTAATTAACATTTCATTAAAATTACTGTTGAGTTTGTCTTCGTGACGTATATTTACCAAGTGACGTCCTGTAACGTTGCGCTTCCAACGGATGAAATATACGCGGGGACTTTATGGAACAGCTGTATTTTATCGTAGAATAACATACAGTTGTCTCTATTCTTTGCGAATATGAAGGACTGCGCAGGTCGTGTTAGAATTAAATATAATACCGATGAATTAATTCATCTTTGACTGGATGATTTATTAAAAACATACTTTTGGCGGTAATGGCCACCCTTAAGTATATCAATTCAAATGAACCTATTTCATTATCATAGCACAATCAAATATAACCAAACGTTTTTGCATATATAATGCAACTGAGTATATATTGTGTATTGTTTATTGTGAAACACAAGCCAAACTTGAAGACAATGCATATATAATGCAGATGTGTATATATATACTAAAGGAAAAAAGAAACGCAACTCTGAATTAATAATCAAATATCTTGGCGTGCATCAAATATCTTGACGTGCATTTAACTTATTTCAGTACACGATGTTTACGTCTGGTGTGAATCTGAGTGTCAGATAAACGCTCATGAGCAAAACCAAGCGTTACGTCATATAACGCGGGCAGCATATACTAACAACGTATTCGGTTATAAATGGTACTTGCACGTATTCTGTTGTTAAGAGGACCCCTTATGTTCACGGTGGTTTCACGATGGTTTCACGGCGATTTTTGCTGGGGTGCGAAAGCGCTGACGTACAGTCAGGCGCAAAAGGTATTGGTTAAATGACGGCCATCTTGAATGTGCTTGAATTTTTGTAACTGTTGTCTCCCTTTGACTATATTGTTCAAATAACATTATGTTTACATAATATATAAACAAAAGCAGCTCATTGCTAAATTATGACATCATCAAGTGACGCAATCAACATCATTTCTTAGGATAAATTGTTTGTAATCAGTATTGGTAGGAAATCGAAATTGTCAGAAATCTCACCTGATGTGAAAAATATTGCTGTGTAATTATATAACAGTGGAAATAAAATTAGTAACATAAGCAAGATTTTTATAGATACCTTATAGTACAGTGTCAAATATTGTTAAAAAGTTTTTGAATACTGGATCTGTGGAAAATAAGCCACGGGGTGGACGGCCTAGAATTGTGAATTAAGGGGATAACCGCCAACTCGAGAGACTCATAAAAACAACTCGTAGAAATTCGTTAAATGACATAACTTCAAAATTTAATGAACATAGAAACAATAAAGTGCCTAAACGCACAGTCCAGCATTATTTTTAATAACAATGGATTTAATAGGCGAGTTTCTAGGAAGAAAGTAGTGGTAAGAGAGGTTAATAGGCGCAAGAGATTGTCATGGTGTTTAGAAAAGAGAAGGTGGAATGTAAATGGACAGTGCATGGGATAATGATTTAAACATATTTTATTGCCAATATTTTACAGACAGAATAATATCCACATATATACAATAGAAATATTATAATGACAAATGGGTCGGGTAACAAGTTCTACCAACGTTAGTTTAAACCCTTCCCAGTTAACATCTTGAAATTACAAATAAGAATGGCTGAGTGAAATAAATTACAATGGCAAATAATACATTGAGAGAGAGAATGATGAATAGTAAACACAACATATATAAGAGAGAGAGAGAGAGAGAGAGAGAGAGAGAGAGAGAGAGAGAGAGAAAGAGAGAGAGAGTTTCCCAATCTTTAAGTTCCAATCAGTTCGAAAACATGAACACTTTCACATTACATCAACTGCTATAGCTGTATGACCTTGAGATATATAATACGGGCAAAGCTCGACTATAGGTTACACGTATGTACATGTATGCATGGGAATGAATATGTTAAATACTCACTAACTAACGCTACTAATTTTCATTTTCGTAGTGCGTCAAACTTGAATTTTGTCTCCAAGATGGCTGACGACGCGGACGACGCCATTTTGACAACTGGTGTCAGAAGTGGGATTTTGGGCGACTACGGAGGGAAAGAATCAATAAGTGATCTTTATTATGATATACTAAATCTCTACTTATTATTTTAGAATTGTGTACCACCCTCTGATCCATCAAGGCGACTGTCGACGATCACGGCCACAGCTTGGAAGACAAGTCAAGACACGACAAGGGTAGGGTGAGTCCAAACTGTTGTTTTGTCCGTTCTTGCCTTGGCGCGAGGTCGCAGTGGTCTACACGAGTGGGTCTGAGGCACTTTTGCTCAATAATTTGGGTGTTTGTTTTACCTCCCTTGATATACACATAGTATCCAATTAGGTTGGCGAACAAGACGTTCTACTCATGTTGTGACACTCGAGTATACTTATATTGATGGGAGAAGTAAATATACATGTACATGTTATACACATTTCGATGATTGTTTAAGGTTTATGTCCAATATCAAATTAAGATATTTTATGTAGTGTATATGTTTTGTGGAAGCTAGATACTATCTATACATAACCGTTAGTAGTTAGCGCTAGTACAAATGTGTATGTAACTTGTCCTATGATGATGCCCAGGTATTTACTGAGGACACAGTGACTTACCATTAGTAGTTAGTTGAGTAGAATTATTATTGACGTGGGTATTGTAATTATTGTAGTGTGTAGTTCACAATGTCTATAACCATGACGTCCATAAAGGATCTTACGGAAATGGGTAAGGAGTTAGGTTATGCTGGAGAGGAGCTTAGAACCTTTGTTAAAGACGAACAGGCTAGGGAAAGGGAATTTAGACTTAAGGAAAGAGAATTAGCAAAGCAGGAAAGAGTTGAAGAAAGTAGACTAGCTAAAGAGAAGCTAGATGCTGAGAAAGATAGGTTAGAAGTAGAAGGTAGACTAGTTAAAGATAAGCTAGAATTAGAAAGTAGATTAGCTACAGAGAAGATAGAATTCTAAAGTAGATTAGCTAAAGAGAAGCTAGATGCTGATAAAGAGAAGCTAGAATTAGAAGGCAGGTTAGCTAAAGAGAAGCGAGATGATGAAAGTAGAATAGTAAGGGAGAAGCAAGAGTTAGAACATGAGAGGTTCGAAACAGATGGTAGACTAGCTAAGGCTAAGATGATAATGGAAAGGGAGCAAAAAGAGTTTGATCATAAGTTAGCTTTAGAGTTGGAAGCAGCTAAGACACATAGTAAGGAAAGTAAAACTGAAGAGAAAGATAGTTATTATGGGAAGTTAAAAGGTTCGAAGTTACCATACTTTGATGCTGACAAAGATAACATGGACAGTTACTTGTTACGGTTCGAGCGTTATGCTGAGTTACAGGAATGGACCAAAGATAAGTGGGCAGTTCATTTAAGTGCGTTATTGAGAGGCAAGGCCTTAGATGTATTTTCTAGATTACCTAGTGTAGATGCTCTTGACTATGACAAGTTAAAGGATGCTCTTTTAAAGAGATTTGAGTTAACGGAAGAAGGTTTTAGAAAGCGGTTTAGAGCGTGTCTGCCTGAGAAAGGCGAGTCATTTATTCAGTTTATTAGTAGGTCTAGAAATTACTTAGATAGGTGGTTAGAGTTAGGGAAGGTAGCGCAGACTTATCAGGGCCTCATAGATTTCTTGTTGCGGGACCAGCTATTCAATGTTTGTAGTAGAGATCTGTTCTTATTTCTTAAAGAAAGAAAACTAACTAGTGTAAATGAAATGGCAACTCAAGCAGATCAGTTTGCCGAGGCTAGAGGCGGAGCTCATAATGTAGTGTCGAAAGACAGAACTTTTAGAGATAGGCAAGGGGACGATCATAAACAGAAAGGCCAGAGTGGAAACTATAGAGGTGGAGGTAGTTCGATGGGTGCTCGAGGAGGTAGCAATAGTGGTAACATAGGTAGACCTTTTATTCGTTGTCGTCACTGTAATGGGAATCATGCTTCACATGATTGTAGGAAAGCGGTGAGTGTCCGCTGTCGTAGACAATTTTAGTGACAATAGTAGAGTGGACAAACAATGTAGGTAGTCCGAACCAAGGTTTTAACAACCCATGGAATTTCGGTAGAGGTAGAGGTGGTCAAAACCGAGGTAGAGGTAGAGGCAGAGGTAGTAATAGTCCGGTTATTAAAACCGAGAGTAGTAGCTGTTGTGTTAAAGCGGATGGTGTAATGGCGAAGATCGGAACATGTCTCTTTCCGTATGCAAATCTTCCAACGGCAGATGGTAGAGTGAATGGCACGGACGTAATTGTGATGAGGGATACAGGTTGTACAGGTGTGGTAGTTAGGCGTAGTTTAGTTACGGATGACCAGTTGGTAGGTAAACAGTCACCGTGTATGTTGTTAAATAAGTCGGTAGAGGAGCACGTGCCAATAGCGAAAATAGATGTAGAAACACCTTTATTTAAAGGGACTACAGAGGCACTATGTATGGATGACCCGATGTATGATTTAACGATAGGGAACATAGAAGGTTCAGCACTTCCGGTAATGTCCGATTTTAGAAGTAGCATAAGTAATGCCGTAGAGACAAGAGCGCAGGTTCAGAAGCAAGCTCAGGCTTATAGAAAATTAAAGGTTCCTGCAGCCGTAGGAGACATATCTAAAGCGGAGTTTATAGAAGCACAAACTCAAGACGAGTCATTAGGTCCTTGTAAAGTGAAGGCCAAGGATGGTGTAGTGAAGAAGTGTAAAGGGTCCGTTAGTTGTAAGTTTGTACATAAGAATAGGTTATTGTACAGAGAATTTGAAAATAGTGGTAGTAGACAGTTTCACCAATTAGTGGTACCTACCCAGTATAGAACGACAGTGCTTAAGGTAGCTCATGAGTCGATTATGGGAGGTCATTTAGGCGTAAAGAAAACGTCAGATAGAGTATTGGCAGAATTTTATTGGCCAGGCGTTAGTGGAGATGTAACTAGGTATTGTAGGTCCTGCGATGTATGCCAAAGGACAGTACCAAAAGGTCGAGTGACCAAAGTACATTTAGGTCAGATGCCACTGATAGATACACCATTTAAGAGGGTAGCCGTAGACATAGTTGGACCAATTTTGCCAGTGTCGGATAGGAAAAATAGGTACATTTTAACCATGGTAGACTATGCAACTAGGTATCCGGAGGCAGTAGCATTGCCCTCAATTGAAACTGAGAGAGTAGCTGAGGCATTAGTTGATATGTTCAGTAGGCTAGGTGTACCAGAGGAAATGCTGACTGATTGTGGGTCACAGTTTACGTCAGAACTTATGGCTGAAGTAAGCAGGTTATTGTCTTTGCGTCAAATCATGACAACACCATATCACCCTATGTGTAACGGGTTAGTCGAACGATTTAACGGGACGTTAAAGCAAATGTTACGGCGTATGTGTACCGAAAGACCTAAAGATTGGGACAAGTATCTCAATGCTTTATTGTTTGCATTTAGAGAGGTTCCACAAGAGAGTTTAGGATTTTCTCCGTTTGAGTTATTGTACGGTAGGTCAGTTAGAGGTCCCATGAGGATTCTTAGAGAGATGTGGGCAGGTGAAGTAGATAGTGATGAGGTTAAGACTACATATCAGTATGTTTTAGATCTGAAGGAGAAACTAGAGGAGACTTGTAAGATAGCTCAAAGTCAGTTAGTTAAGGCAAGTACCAAGTATAAACGGTACTATGACCAGAAAGCTAGAGCTAGGAAGTTTAAGATAGATGACCAGGTGTTACTATTACTCCCGACCGACAATAACAAGTTGTTATTACAATGGAAAGGTCCGTTTTGCGTTAGAGGGATAGTGAACACTATGGATTACCGTATCGAGATAAACGGAAAGTTAAAGACCTTTCATGCGAATATGCTGAAAGAGTATATCAGTAGAACCGATAATGTGCAACAAGGGGTGTTAACTGTAGTTAATGTTGCAGTTATTGAGGATAGTGAGGAAGACAGTAGTGAGGACACTAGTCCCATGTATGTTCCCACTAGTGTAGGTAGGGAGACAGCAGCCGATGTAGACATATCGGGCATGCTTAGTGTAGAGCAGCAACGAGAGATGGGTAGTTTACTCTCGGAGTTCAGTGATGTCTTGTCCGAAAACCCGGGGCAGACAGATGGAGTGCAACATGATATTGTACTCACATCAGGGGAACCAATTAGAATTAAGGGGTATTCCATTCCATTTCACTCCCGATCAATTGTTGATGAGGAGGTGAAAGACATGTTGAAATTGGGTGTCATCGAACCTTCAAACGCCCCATTTTCATCCCCAGTCGTACTTATTAAGAAGAAAGATGGGTCAATTCGATTCTGCATCGATTTTAGGCAGCTCAATAAACGTACCATCTTTGATGCAGAGCCAATGCCTAATATTGAGGAGGTATTCTCTAAACTTGCGGGATATTCGTATTTCTCCAAGTTAGACCTCAGTAAAGGTTATTGGCAAGTCCCACTTTCAGACCGAGCTAAAGAGATGACCTCCTTCGAAACTTCGCAAGGACTTTTTAAGTTCAAGGTCATGCCCTTTGGTCTCGTAAACGCCCCAGCAACATTCTGTAGGTTAATGAGGAAAGTCCTGAAGGATTTATCCAACACAGACAGTTTTGTAGATGACATCCTGGTGTTTACAACAACATTTGAAGACCATATTAAGGCTCTACGTAACCTGTTGGAACGGCTACGCCGGTTTAAACTGACTGCAAAACCTAGCAAGTGTCACATAGGTTACGCAGATATAGAGTGTCTGGGTCATGTTGTCGGGAGGGACCAGAAATTGAAACCCAACCCCGACAAGGTTAAGGCAATTCAGGAAGCACCGAGACAAAGAAACAAGTTAGGTCATTTTTAGGGTTGGCGGGTTTTTACAGGAAGTTGATTCCAAACTTTTCGGCTATAGCTGCACCTTTGTCAGACTTGACAAAGAAAGGTCAACCCAATAGGATAACTTGGGGGGAAAGCCAGGAGCGAGCTTTTGTCTCTCTAAAGGGGAGTCTTGTCAAAACCCCAATACTAAAATTACCTGAACTTGACCAGGAGTTTATCCTCAGAACGGATGCCTCCGATATCGGAGTGGGTGCAGTCCTACTGCAAGAGCAAGATGGGTGTAGTCTCCCCGTGGCTTACGCAAGTCGGAAACTATTACCCCGGGAATGTAACTACTCTGTTATCGAAAGGGATTGTCTTGCAGTAGTGTGGGGTGTCAGTAAATTCCACCGATATGTTTTTGGTAAGGAATTTGTCTTGGAGACTGACCACCAACCGTTAGCTTATATGAATAAAGCAAAGGTAGCTAACAGTAGGTTAATGAGGTGGGCACTGACTCTGCAGCCTTACCGGATGAAAATTAAAGCGATCCGAGGAAAGGACAATATTGGGGCAGACTATTTAAGTCGCCGCACATAATGACCAGTTTAATACAATAGTGTATTGCAGTGTATTGTACAATAGTAGTATATGTTACGACAGGGTAGTGTACAATTGTAGAATAGTGTTGAAATTGTAATTACATATTATAGTTAGGTTATAACTGCAGTGGATGTTTCCGGAAGACGGTCGTTGTACTAGCTGAAGGTTGCATCCTTCAGTAGTAATAGTTAACATACTCAAGCGATTGAGCGATCAGCTTGTACGTTTTGTCGCTCATTTGCTCCGAAGAATTAATAGTTTCTTAACGTGTAAATATTAATTATCATTTTGTTGAATTTTAAAAGTGTAGCACTTTCTTTAAGTGGGGAGATGTTGTCACAAAATGGCACGGGTAGAGCGTATTGGTCGTTCATAGCTCTTGCAAGTTATCGGTTACACCCAAAATCTATTGTTCGAGTTGAAACAATTTCACAATATTCATGATCTATTCATGTAACACGTAAAAGCGTGCACATTTTAAGTGGCCGCCAGAGAGGCCGTGTCATAAGTTTAGTTTTGTGCTAATGCATGTAAACGTATAGGTATATTTTCCTTAAACGGCAAAATTGTATAAGGGGCCTCTCGTGTTGATTCAATACTGTAGATTTAGCCACGTTTGTCACGGACTGAACGGGGGAAATAATGATTTGGGCGTAATGTTTGCTATAAAACCCATTGTCTTCTAGCTCTTGCCGGGATGATCGATAGTACATTGTTGGAACAGAGATTGGACGGCAAATTTCATAGGCAACATGTGGTTAGTAATTTTATTAAACTTTAATCGTACATTTGTATTCAGTGGGCGGCGCCATCTTGTTTGGCGGTTACGACATCCGGTTAGCATTGATGTTTCTCAAACATAACTTTAGACTAGCATATGATTTTGAAGTTACTTTATTAGATGCCATTATTGTAATTGATCATTAATTGTAAAACAATATTAATTTGATAACAGTGGATAATAGGTGCATTAGTTAACGTTGGCGTATAACTCAGTGATTGTAATACACGATTGTTAACATTAGTTAACAATGAGATGAGTGACAAGAATAAATGCGTGCATGCATAACTCAGTGAGTGTAATATACGAGTAATTTGATCATGTTTATATTACATGTATTAGGGGCATTGATTAACAGCGACGTACATAGCGTATACATGGCGTTGTAGAATATGTATACATTGCTACTCATCATTAGTACAGCTTACATATATTGATTGAATAATGATTTGTTTGGGTAATGATATTTATGCAAGATTGTTATGTTTGTCAACCGACATCTAAAACGTATGTATAATTACAGCCTAAGCCATCCAGGATATAAGCCATCCAGGGTTGGAGTAAGCCATCTAGGTTTGGATATCCAGGAGTGGAGCTAAGCTTCCACGAATAACGTTTACAAGCGGTGGAGACGGTCCCCGTACCTGCGCAGCCAGGTTTTACTAACGACAACCCCCGGGACACAAGGTGGGCCCGTTACCAATCCTCACTGGAGGAATATCACTCACGATCTCAGTGGAGGTTAACTATCATTGCATCGCGTCATCAACCCTTACAGAAGGCATTTGATGACAATCATCCATTGAATTCGCGCATCATCATCTTCATGAGCTCTCGCGCATCACAGTTATCGCGCTAGATCAACATTGTTATAGCTTCAACAACACTTTAGTGTCTTAGACATTCAGTATTTATAAAAATACTAAGAACGTCTTAAACGTTCAGGAGAACACTCTTTTCATAGTTCATTTGTGTATTCGCTTGTTTTTTTTAGATAATTGTATATATATTAAACGTATTTTAAAAGTTGCATTAAACTTATGTAAATGCATTCACCGTCATTGATTCTTTCCTGAGTTAGCCCCAACCACTAAGGTCATCCTGTGACAGTGGGTAAAAGCCGCGTACGTAATATTCACATATTGTAGGTCCGTTTACTGATCTTATTTTGTTTCTTGATATTAAATTACTAATCCTATGCGTTATTTGTTGTGATTTAATTACTCGCATCCGAACGATTATTCTTAGTATTATTTCGATTCTAACACAACAATAACCCCATTGTTTACGCTGTTGTGTGGGCACTATATATTATCTCGGAGGTCAAGGTAATCAACATGCTATGTTTACAGGCTGTTCCGTTGGGCAACGTTCTGCGCGGTACAGTATGTTTAAATACACTAGTAGTCATGTGACAAACAATTAAGTCATTGCTTACGTCATATAGCTTGCGCTGTATGACGTCAAACGTTCTCAGCTTGTTCAAGGTGCTTATTAATGTTATATGTAGTGATGGATTTGATGGGTTTATATCGGGGATGTGCAAGGTTTGGGAGCATGGCAAGTTTGTTGTAATTAACATTTCATTAAAATTACTGTTGAGTTTGTCTTCGTGACGTATATTTACCAAGTGACGTCCTGTAACGTTGCGCTTCCAACGGATGAAATATACGCGGGGACTTTATGGAACAGCTGTATTTTATCGTAGAATAACATACAGTTGTCTCTATTCTTTGCGAATATGAAGGACTGCGCAGGTCGTGTTAGAATTAAATATAATACCGATGAATTAATTCATCTTTGACTGGATGATTTATTAAAAACATACTTTTGGCGGTAATGGCCACCCTTAAGTATATCAATTCAAATGAACCTATTTCATTATCATAGCACAATCAAATATAACCAAACGTTTTTGCATATATAATGCAACTGAGTATATATTGTGTATTGTTAATTGTGAAACACAAGCCAAACTTGAAGACAATGCATATATAATGCAGATGTGTATATATATACTAAAGGAAAAAAGAAACGCAACTCTGTATTAATAATCAAATATCTTGGCGTGCATCAAATATCTTGACGTGCATTTAACTTATTTCAGTACACGATGTTTACGTCTGGTGTGAATCTGAGTGTCAGATAAACGTTCATGAGCAAAATCAAGCGTTACGTCATATAACGCGGGCAGCATATACTAACAACGTATTCGGTTATAAATGGTACTTGCACGTATTCTGTTGTTAAGAGGACCCCTTATGTTCACGGTGGTTTCACGATGGTTTCACGGCGGTTTTTGCTGGGGTGCGAAAGCGCTGACGTACAGTCAGGCGCAAAAGGTATTGGTTAAATGACGGCCATCTTGAATGTGCTTGAATTTTTGTAACTGTTGTCTCCCTTTGACTATATTGTTCAAATAACATTATGTTTACATAATATATAAACAAAAGCAGCTCATTGCTAAATTATCGCAATCAACATCATTTCTTAGGATAAATTGTTTGTAATCAGTATTGGTAGGAAATCGAAATTGTCAGAAATCTCACCTGATGTGAAAAATATTGCTGTGTAATTATATAACAGTGGAAATAAAATTAGTAACATAAGCAAGATTTTTATAGATACCTTATAGTACAGTGTCAAATATTGTTAAAAAGTTTTTGAATACTGGATCTGTGGAAAATAAGCCACGGGGTGGACGGCCTAGAATTGTGAATTAAGGGGATTACCGCCAACTGGAGAGACTCGTGAAAACAACTCGTAGAAATTCGTTAAATGACATAACTTCACAATTTAATGAACATAGAAACAATAAAGTGCCTAAACGCACAGTCCAGCATTATCTTAATAAAAATGGATTTAATAGGCGAGTTTCTAGGAAGAAAGTAGTGGTAAGAGAGGTTAATAGGCGCAAGAGATTGTCATGGTGTTTAGAAAAGAGAAGGTGGAATGTAAATGGACAGTGCATGGGAAATATCCACATATATACAATAGAAATATTATAATGACAAATGGGTCGGGTAACAAGTTCTACCAACATTAGTTTAAACCCTTCCCAGTTAACATCTTGAAATTACAAATAAGAATGGCTGAGTGAAATAAATTACAATGGCAAATAATACATTAAGAGAGAGAATGATGAATAGTAAACACAACATATATGAGAGAGAGAGAGAGAGAGAGAGAGAGAGAGAGAGAGAGAGTTTCCCAATCTTTAAGTTCCAATCAGTTCGAAAACATTCATGAACGCTTTCACATGACATCAACTGCTATAGCTGTATGACCTTGAGATATGTAATAACAACAACAACAATAATAAACACTGCAATGGTATGCGTGTAGAGTGTCAAAAAATGCGTCGGAGAATCCGACACTTATGTAAACCTATGTGTTTCTTGTATATATGTTTGAACTGCTTCGAAGAGGGAATTATTTTCCCTGTCAGTTTATCTGTTCACGGCCATAAAGGAGTGTGCTTACATTGAACGAGTGAAAATGGCGAGTAGACTGAAACAGATGAAGCCGATATGCTGTAAATGTGTTACAATGGAAAAAATAATGTTCAGCATCTTCTTCTTCACAGCCGCACTCGCAAGTCGGAGTATCACGTAAATGGTTAAGGTATAAATCATTATTGAGATTGCTACAAAAATTCCTCATTCTGGCATGTAAAACGGCAAATAATCTTTGTCCACATAAGTAGTATGGTGGAACTTTTGTACTAAACAATACAGATGTTAATAGTTTTCTCTTAAAAATTGCGATACTTTCAGAGTTTCGTATTTCTATTGGCAAGTCATTCCATAGTTTAAAAGAGGAAGGAACAAACGATTTATTGTATATTTCAGTTCTCCTAGCAATAGTGGCGTAGTTATCGTTATTTCTGAGATTGTATGCGCTGGCATCTCCAACTAGCTGTTGGAAAATGTTTGAAATGTAATTCGGAACGGTTCCATTTTTAACATTATAAACTGAAATAAGTTTTTGCATTTGCCTTCTATCAGAAAGTGAAACCCATCCTATTTCGGATATTAAGCGATGTATGGATACAGATCGGGCTAGACCCGTCACAATACGACCTGCCTCGTATTGTAACTTTTCCAAGCTATCTTTTTTTAGTGAAGTACATCCATCCCATATAATGGATGCATATTATAATATTGGGCGCATATAAGACCAAGTATATCTGATTAAGTGTTTTACGCGCTACTTTGTATTTAAGCATTCTCATTAATCCAAGCAGAAGCATCACTATTTTTAATGTGTTCGTGCCATTTACCGTTATTACTCAGTGTTACTCCTAAATGTTTATGATTATCAACAAAGGTTAGCGGGACATTGTCTAGATATAAAGTTGGAAGACGATCATTATTGTTTAAGGAAAAGAATATTACTTCTGTTTTGGCAGGATTAAATTGCACAAGCCATTGCTTTGACCATTCCGTAATCATGAGCAGGTCATGATTAAGGATTCCTTCCATGTCGTTTATACTAGATGTTGAGACTGATAACGAACTGTCATCAGCAAACAGACGAGTTATACTCAGCATATTTTCGGCAATATACTTTACATTCAAAAATAACAGAGGACCCAAGACAGAGCCTTGAGGAACTCCAGCAGTTAGAGTTTTTGATTCGGAGGTTGCAGATCCGACGCGGACTCTCTGAGATCTGTTTGAGAGATAATCAGATATCCAAGCTAAAATCTTTCCATCAATACCATATTGTTTTAGCTTAAACAAAAGACCTTTGTGCCAAACACGATCAAACGCTCTAGATATATCATTAAAAACAATGCATGTAAATTGTTTAGCATCGAATGCCTGACATATATGATGGTACATGTCAATAAGTTGATATGTAGTAGAATGACCAGGGAGAAAACCTGATTGATTCCTAAAGATAAGATCAAACATAAGTAGATAAGTATACACATGTTTAAATACTCTTCTCTGCTATTACTTTACCAACACAACTTAATAACGCTATTGGTCTATAATTTGTAGGGATACTTGGGTCTGACTTTTTGAGAAGTGCCATGACCATAGAGGTTTTGAAATCGTATTTGCAGTTTCCTTTAACATCCTGTGGCTTATTTCATCCTCCCAAAATGCTTTATTTATGTTTAAAATCTTGATAATGTCAACAATTTCGGATTCTTCTATATAAATATTTTCTAATTTATTATTGGATTTTGAACGAAAAATAGGTAATTCAACATTAGAATCATCAACTGATGATATTGAAACAAAGTAATCATTCAAACATTTCGCTTTTTCTTGATCAATTGTTGAGTATGACGTTTCGCCATTAGGTAAGTCTGTTTTTAAAGGTGGGATAGTTTCCGAGTTTTTGTTTGACTTGATGAAATATTTTAAAAGTTTCCAATACTGGCGTCTGTCGTTGATATTTGTTTCAGTAATTATATGTTCAATATTATCAATATTATCAAAGAAACGTTCTTTAGCGTGGCTTTTTAGATTATTAACTTTGTTTCGTAGCCTTATGTATGCAGTGATTGAGTACGCGTTGCTTTAACTTTATGACGGTCACGCTGTCTTGACACACGTCTTATTTCGGAATCATACCACGGTTTATCATTTGGTCGAATTGTTACATTTTTCGATGGAATACACACATTAATCAATTCAAAAAAGGATTTCGTAAAATTTTCACACGCAACACTGAGCGAATCGTTTTGTAAGAAAGACCAGTCTTTTTGTTGAATTTTATCGTTGAGTTTTATGAAATCGGCTTTGTTATAATTCCAGACCCTTCGGGTATAATTTGGTCGACCATTGTAACTATACTGAAACATTAAGGATGTACCACGGTGGTCGCTTATATCACGTGGTATGTTTAAAATTCCGGAATCTAAGGGTTTAAGAGAATCAGAGATAACAATGGGGTCTATCAACGTAGAAGAAAGATTTGTTACTCGAGTTGGTTCAGTTTTAATGTTAGTCATATTATTAAGCTGCATTATGTCCTTTAAAAAATGGTTATCAGTGTTTAGTTGGTTCTCGTTGATATCACCAACTAAAATGATGTTATTCGATAACTCGTATGCCTTTTCTAAGCTTATGTTTAAGTTATCCCAAAAAATATAACTCGAATTTGGTTTTCGATAAACTGTACATATTAACAAATGTTCGGTTTTATCTTTAATTTCAATCCAGAGTGAGCATGGTAGTAAACATTCTAGTTCTAATACACGTCTTGAAATAATGTTATTCGCAGTATACATTAATAGTCCGCTAGAATATGCAGATGTATCTTTTCGAAAAATATTGTTATAACCTTCTATGTATATGTCATCATTGGGAATGTTCTCCGATAGGTGGGTCTCTGTAAAGCACAAGATATCATAATCTAATAAATGGTCCTAACTATATATTCCATTTTGTTACGTATGCTACGAATATTTAAGTGAACTATAGAAAGGCTATGCGTTTCGATCGCATTTGCAGGACCTGGATTCATTTCAACGTCTCCCGACATGATAACTAATAATAAAATTACAATAGAAAATTCCAGGTTTGAGAGCGATTTAGAGACGCCTACAATAATAGCTATTATATATCGAAACAATTTCAATATGCCTTTAAGTAAGCAACTTAAAAACTTGAATGGTTTACAGAGAAAATACATTCTCTTTGCGACCGGATTAAATTTGTTATTGAATGTGCCTATGGCCATTCTCCAGCAACTCACATCAATACCCATTGTGTTTTACAATCACAATGACAGTGGGATAATGTGACTCAGATGAAAGCCAGATGGTGATTGGAAACGATAGCAGGATGTATATGGCGAAAGAGAGGCGAGGGCTACGGAACGACCTAGTACCATCCAGGGCAAACAGAAGATGTCTGGTGATGATATAGGGGTGCATTTGTTGGCATGGTGTGGGGACTATTGCTAAAGTCACAGGAAATATTAATTCTAAAAATATCAGGACATTCCAGAGGATAACCTATGGCCAGTTATTATCAGATATTTCCCTGGTGAAAAGTACTTTTCCAGGATGATACTGCTCCTGTGCATATATCTAGGGTATTACAATAATACAGGGCCACAAATAATCTGAAATCCCTTTCCTGGCCTGCATAATCCCCAGAAATTAATATTTTAGAAAATCTGTGGCTATATCTCAAGAATGAATGAATGGTGTTTTACGGCACGTCGACACGCAAATAGGTCATATTGTGCACACAAACTGATGAAAGATGAAGAAATGAAGTAGTATTTAAAAATTAATGTAAATATATAAAGATAAAACCATTTACAAATAAAGGATGATATGGTAGTAATATAAACTTTGTATACATGTAAATCAACAAATGCCCGTCAACGGGTGTATACACAAGTTTGTTGAATGTTGTTTAACGGCTTATCAACACAGTATAGGTTATTTAGAGCCGCCCCAATGAGAGGGGGAGGATACATAGGAATCCGGGAACCGTGCCCTACTCTTATTATCGAATAGATTCCTATGTTTTTTTAATGTGCTCGGAGGATAGACCAATACACGGGACCGCCCGGTTTACGTCCCCATCCGACGGACGGGGCTAAGGGAAAGTGTCTTGCCCAAGAACACACCGACGAAACTCAGTGGCACCACGGAGGATATGAACCCGGAGCCTCCGGTTACACATCCGCCGCGCTAAATATATAAGAACATATTATAATGATTTATAAAGTCTGAATTCTTTCAGGAAATTTAAAACAAGACTAAAAGCTACAGTATCAAATAACTCTTTATTAGTATTAACATTGTAGTGCATTTGGATAAAAGGATCAAAGTCTACACATTCCAAGAAGTTATATTTGACCGTTAACGGTGCAAAACAGGGTATACATTCTGGTAATTGCTCATCTTGTAATACATATGAATGACTATAACGTGTATGCCATATCCTGCACCGGGGAAGGCAGAGGGGTAGAACCCCCTCCCCCACCCTCCCCACCCCGAATTCATTTTTATCATTTTATCATTTTTTGTTCATGCTCATTAAAGGTCTTCATCATGGCCCCAGCATTGTTTCAGGTGCCATCTCGCTCATATCACTAGAGCAGTGGAAGAAAAACAACAACGTGGCTCCAGCGTAAAAGGAGTATCTACAATAGAACTTACAGCAACTCTGCAGTTCAGGGTGAGAAGGTTCTAGGCCCGTTCTCCATATTTTATCTCGATGTACATGGAGAATGAGCCTGGCATGTTCATTCCTGTTATGCGCCATATAACCTTTCATATGTTGGTGCGCTTTAACCCAATTCAATCAATTCAATATCCTGCACCGGGATAGAACAACTTCTTCTCGACGAATGGGTCTACTACAAGAAAGCCATTTCCCGAGTAACGGTTTATTTTGGAGTTTATTGCTCCCGACAAATCCCAAGCGGCTTGCCAAGAGTTACGAATATATGTCTTAATACAACTTGTAAAATAAATTATAAGAGAATTTTATTTTTCTAAAAGTTGAAGCACAACTGGATTATCATGTTTCATATTACCCAGGGCTTGAAGAGATGAAAGGGAATCAGAAAAGATAACAAAATGGTCATCATTAGAGTTCAATTGCCTTAAAAGATAGAGGCCTTTTCAGACTTGCGGCTCTTTATGCTGTGTCTGTGAACAACAGCTGCTGCAGCTACCTTATCTCCATCTTTAGGACCATCCGTGTGTATATGTTGAAAGTTACTATATTTCGATTTAATTTCATTAAATTTGCTTTGAAAGATAGTAGGATCTGTACTGGAATTGTTACTATTACAAAGATCAAAAATATTTGTCGGTGTTTCCAAAGTCCACGCTGGAATGTGTGGTACTTTGTACTTTGCAAATTTAGGTCGATTTCAATGTCTCTTAATTTTGGTTTAACACGAACACCAAATGGTCGAATGGCCTTCGGTTTTCGAACAAAAAGAGGTACATGACTACGGTTAAAAAAAGTATCGAACGTTGGGTTTGAAGGGTTAGATTGTAATTTAATGGCATATTGAAGGGCTAATTTGTCCCGTCGATGATACAGGGATGGTTCATTAGCTTCAACATATAGACTTTCGGCTGGTGATGTACGAAAGGCACATAAAGCGGGTCGTAACCCTTGCTTTTAGAATCGAGTATCTGCAAGTATGATTATATATCAAGAGAAAACTTGCCTACAGTCACCATGCTATTCACAGCAATGCGGATTTGTTTAGTGAAATTCAGAAAATTTGGATGGACATTCCAACCCAGTATATTCAGAGCGTATGTTGTATCACTGGATGTTATCAGGTTGAAAGGTAACTTAACAAAGTATTAAGGTAAGCAAATGTTCAAAAAATTGCAGTTTTCCGACTTTTTGTTAATAAATCCAAGATGGCCGTCATTTTAACCAATACATTTTACACCTGACTGCAGGTGCTTGAGACGAAAACACGCGTAATCTTGACGTGACATAACACATTGACGTCCTTGATTAGGACGGTTGTTGGTCAATAAGTCTCTCTCAGACGTTGAAATAGTCATTTTATAGCGCATTTATACACGCCAAGATGGACAGACAAAATACGCTGCGAAATTCCGTTCAACGTAAACGTGGCATAAAGAAACCTTACTAAATTTGACCAAAAAACACACACACTGGATTCTTGATAAATGATATCATGTGACAAAATTAAGACAGGAAGTGGCATGTGTTCCAGAGTACATATGCAAAGGCTCGTGCACCACGTGCATCTGTTAAATGTTGTATATGATGCTTTACGTAAGAATAGTTTCAAAATGAAAGGTATCGGTGACGATTTTCGATCATTGGTCAATTACAAAAGATTATTTGAGCGCATAAATCTTCATATATACTGACCCCAACATATTTGCGTTTGTTTTTCCCTAAAGTATATGATAATTGCATATATTGTGTATTCGACTATTATTGTATCTTGTACGTATTAAATATTTGTATATCTAAGCATATGACGGAAGATGTTCTATTAATAGCAAACACATATTTAAGGTATTTTATATATCGCCATATATGTATAGTATAGACAAATTATTCGGAAGTGACGTATATATTAATACGTATGTATAGTATAGACAAATTATTAGGAAGTGGTGTATATATTATATATAAATGGGATAACTTAAAAAGCACCAACCTGAGGGAAACACTAAAAACATTAATGAAAATACATTGCAGACACATGTTTTTATATGAAAATTGTCAATAACGCTCATTAAATTTCACAATTGGCTATACGTCTTAAATAGTTATATAGCGGAAAAGTTATGGAGCAAACAAGGTTATGTCTACATATTGACAAACAGACGGATGGACAGGCGGATTCCAGTATACTGCACATTAACTTTGTTGTGCAGGGTCATACACATTTTACCTAATATTATACATTACTGGCATATGCTGAATTTGCGCCACTTTCTTCTATGGCAGAGATAGAGAAGAGTTCTAAATTACCATATATGGAATATTTATAATTACGATAGTTTAATGATTGACAGGAAAAAATAACAGCAAATGTATGAAACACGTTTTTGTTTTTAAAAAGTATCCAATGCTTAGGTCTTATGTAGAGGCTATACATTTATAAAATGGAAGAAGGAACAACTGGGAGGGGAAATAAAGATAGGAAAACATATATATATGAACATAGGTGCTTTATTTAAGAAAATATTAATAGTGGTTAAAATGGCGATTAAAGAGGTGGGGTTATTTCACGATATAAAGAAATTAACAACGTTTATCAGTTAACATATTAGCATAATAAAATTGACTGCACGCCAATCCCCACCTTAAATCACCATTTAACCATTGCTAAAAATGATAAGCCTTATGCAAGACAGGTATTCAATTTTAATATGTTCATACATGTTCTACAAACTATTGTTTCATTATTCATAGATTCTAAACTAGTGTTTGGTCTTCCTTTAAATATTATGTAGGGTTGGTAGAAAACTTAATCTTGCATTACTGTGTTCAGTTCATTATCAACTGATAACGATATTATAATTTCGACCTCATTTCCACGTGACGTTATATTTGTAGTTTTTAGTTTTTGGCATATGTCACTTTCAAATTGCTTTACATTTGTTAACTTTTTTTTGCCATTTGTCACAAAATATTTCATTACATATGTAA
The DNA here is from genome assembly GCA_037043455.1 of Cyrtodaria siliqua. NCBI lineage: Eukaryota > Metazoa > Mollusca > Bivalvia > Adapedonta > Hiatellidae > Cyrtodaria > Cyrtodaria siliqua. The sequence goes on from JAWPHD010012630.1 coordinate 43,233, forward strand.
CCAATCGTGTTACATGTGTCGCCTGTTTTTACATACTTTACTTTTTTAACATTTTACATATGTGAAATTTTTTACGTTTGAGGTTCTCAACAAAGCTAATATTTCAATATTTCTCATACTGTTGCTTATTTTCTTGATTTACATCTCTCTATTGAAAATGGAGAAATAATTACTCAACTATATGACAAGAAAGATGATTTTAAATTGGATATCTCTAATTATCCCCCACTTAGATGGGGAATTAATTCCCCGAGCAACTGATTATGGGGTCCATGTTTCTCAACTTATTCTTTTTTCTAGAGCGTGTAGTGGAGCCGAGGACATTAATATTTGTAATATTTGTATAACAGGGCTACCGTTACAAACAACTTTGAAAAAGCTTTGCAAAATAGTATCGTAATCCTGATCGTCTAAAATATAAAAGTAATGTACGAACTCTTCTGCGACAAGGACTATCACAACATGACTGCTATGGTGACGTGATTTAGCAACTTCGCAGGATTCTTGGGCATAATCACTTTCATACCTATTTATTAAACTTGTTAACAAGTTTGTCAATCAGGTAATGACCACATTTTGCAATGCAAGTTGCATCTTTAGTGGGTGACCCATTTACAGTTGGCCACTGTGCTTTCCATCTTTGATTGTGTTATGACCAGACAGATTATGGACTTTGTGATGACATCTACCTAAATCCTAAAAGAACGGTAGCGTTTGATGTTTGTCTTGTCTTGTTGTACCCTTAATGGTTTGTTATTCGTTGCTCTTGATTCTGCCAAGTCAATGATTACTTGCAGTGTGGGTATGCTCTATGATTTTTTCTTTTTATATTCATATATACATGATCATCTACGTGATATACTTATATTGCTTATTAATGCTGCCTTGTTTGTTAGAGACTATAACCTGGAGGAGATTTTTATATTTACACTGTCCCGTTTTATTGGGATGACAATACCTACTTTTAATGTAATACACGTGCAAACTGCATATGAAACCAAAGCGCACTGTGTGATTGTTTCATTTTAATTAGATTTACGTCAATAGCTTTGCAAGATCGTCTCTAGTCCCTATAACATGGCAGTGTCAGTTCACAGTTTTAATTTGTGATGGATTAAATCAGTATCAGTAAAAGTCATTTTTGTACATTTTTAAAACACACTTTTCACTGGATGCGTTTAGGGAAAGATATTCATTTGTATTTAAATGTTTCAATGAAAACGCAAACCTATTAATAGCAATTTATATATAGCAAATGGTACCAGTAGACACATGAGAGGGAAGTTTCAGAAATCTTTAATGGTAATTTGTGTTTATGCTCCGGAAACGAACAATATGTCTCAAATTTTAAGTGATACAAATGTATAGCTATGACCATGATGACATTTCACGACATTAATAAAGCATCTTTTTTAAAATTGGGCATCCGTGGCCGAGTGGTTAGGGTCTCTGACTTTAAATCACTTGTCCGTTACCGTTCTAGGTTCTAGCCCTCATGGGACCAGGAATCGTTATGTCAGAAAGCTTGGATATCCAGCTATCTTGCGGAACGTTGGTGGTTCCACCCAGGTGCACGAGATTAACCCAACCTGGGCTCTTCTTCCACTAAAGAAAGAAGCTGGAAAGTCGCCATATGACCTTGGCTGTTAGTGCGACTGTACAATCCAATTCAGTTACATTCCAATTATTATTGAAAACACAACGTTTTCTAATATTCAGGACATAAAATAAGTACGTATTGTGAAACATTTTGTTTCTGGGAATTTTCTGGTAACCGGTGTTTTTAAAGTCATGGCAATTATCTGCCAATTTACATATTTTAATGGCAACATAAACACATATGCAGCTTCACTATTGATACTTCTGAAAAACTTCGAAATTGGTGAAATAATTATCAAAATCGAAGGATAAAAACAACAAAAATATGGTCATTTGAAGATTCTTTTGAAACGGATATGGAAGCCTCCATTTTGAGAACTAGGACGTCATAGTTCTAAATTACATTATATGGAATATTTATAAATATGATAATTTCATGATTTATATGAAAGAACATCACAACAACTGTGAGAAAAATAAATATACTGAAGTGCAATAATGCATTGTATGAAATTAACATAGTTTGCATGAATTTGCGGTGACTTTTTTGACTTTAAATAGAGATCTTAGAAGAACTTCTTAGTGATATTTATCAATATGCAATATATTTTAATATAGAACTATGACGTCAAAGTATCCTTTTAGAACAACTTTTAAATATCATAACATCCGATTTTGATAATAAGTTCACCCTTTTCCAACTTTTCCCAAGAACTCTCAATAATAAAACGTGAATATTTGTCTTTATTCCCATTAAGGCTAATTTTACATTCTGTTAGGATACAAATAGATCTACGTTTGTCTTAAGTAGATCACCGTATGAATTGTATAACTAGGGTTACCACGAGGGTCTCCCAGGGGTTTGGGGGAACAAGGGAACATGGCCATTTATTTTTGGGGAACAAGGGAACATTGTATGTTATCGGTAATATTTTTGGGGAACAAAGGAACATTGGGAAAATATTTTTGGGGAACAAAGTAAAATATGTTTGGGGAACAAGATAACATTGGGTCATATTTTCAGGGAACAAGGGAACAAGGTCCCCCTTGGGAGAGCCTCACCAGATACTACAAGCTCATAAGTCGCAATTGCAAAGTAAAGTTGCAAAGTATAGTTGACTTTATTTAGAATAATTGTACACGTGATCGCATGCAGTATATATATTAATACAAAGTTGTCATTTATTTAATTAAAATACCGGTAACTCACTGGGTGATACTGTCATGCGCCTTAGAGCTGCAGACCTCTCCTCCAGCGTGCGTTCGCTCTCATGCAGAGGCGTGTCTGATTGGAAACTGCATCCACCATTTTCGAGTATGACACCATTTTATTTCCAGTTATTCAATCATGATGTAGGCGACATGTGAATGCATCTATACGGATTTTACGTGTACATTTTAATGGTTAGACCTAGTTAACATATGTTGCTATCAGATAACTCGGTTTATAGCCAGTTAGTCACGTTGTCATCTTATTATGGTTCATTCATGTAATGAAACCACGGAAACAACGTTGATTCATGCAGTGTTTATATATGGTACACATTAACACGTAGTTACTACCAAAATGAAACACTTGTATAAATCGGTATGGGATACATCCGGTTTTTTCCTGGATCAATCTTTTAAAGATGTAACTTCATGATAGAATGCCATGTCAATCAAAATATGGTGAAAGTACCACATTGTTCAGGTCTTAAATTTGACTTCGCCATATGTATTTGATGAAAAGTGCTTAAATTAAGTGATTAACGTAATTAAACGTGAAGATAACAAGTATTAGTTAAAAATATTTCTGTGCCAATTTATGATTAAACAAAAAAGAAAAAAGAAAGAAACAAGAAATATCACTGTAAGTGACAAATACCCCGAAGTGACCTTCGACCTCTAAGTATGACCTTGACCTTGGGGCCACGGACCTGGATGTTGTGAGCGACACGTCGTTTGGTTGTGGTGAGCACTTGTGCCAAGATATTTGAAAATCAGTCCAGGCATGCAAAAGTTATTGACCGGACACGATTTGACCTTTGACCTTTAAGTGTGACCTTGACCTTGGAGCCACAGACCTGGATTTTATGCGCGACACATCGTCTTGTTGTGCTGAGCACTTGAGCCATCCATGAATGCCAGAGTTATTGACCGGACACGATTTGACTTTTGACCTCCAAGTGTGACCTTGAACTTGAAGACCTGGGTTTTGCGCGCGACACATCGTCTTGTCATGGTGATCACGTGTGCCAAGTTATTTAAAAAATCCCTGCAGGGGTTGTGACGTTACGGTCCGGACACGAAAATGCGTACCTGTGTTTGACATATGAACTGCAAGTGTGACCTTGACCTTTGAGGTACGATCCTGGGTGTTGCGCGCGACACATCGTCTTGTTATAATGATCACTTGTGCCAAGTTATTTAAAAAGACCGGCAGGGGTTGTGACGTTACGGTCCGGACACGAACTGCGGACTGACAGACGGACGGACTGACAGACAGATGGTGCGATTACTATATGCCCTCGAAACCCTTTCGGGGGCATACATAAAGCTGTATGAATGCAAAATGTCTATGTGGAAATTTGATTTAAAAGGCAGGTGTTTACTATTTGTGGCAAGGTATGATGCCCTACACTAGTATTATAGTATTACATGAACATTTAGACATCTCAAATAATCATAAATGCAATATATTACTAGCTTTTTAGCTGGACAGCTTACTTTCATACAATCTCTGACATTTTCTCAAAAAATCACGCTTTATATTGTTTGGGGAAGTATTTGATGTCGTGCCTATATAATTTCATTCTTTGACAAATAGCAATGCTGAATTATGAACACAAATACAAGCATAAAAAATTATATAATGTTACAACTACAGTCTAACACCAAACAAGCCTGGTTATATTGAGAAAAAAACAACAACATCTCAATGTAATAAATATAAAGGCTTAAGGTAGATGCCAATTCCTTGTACATCACATTAAACCACATGTAATTATATAAGGAATGTGAGAATTCATAGAACTAAAACGTTTCTAAGTATTTCTTCACAAGTCTTGCAATACTCTTTATATAACAATCTAGGTAGTAGGGACAAAAAATAATTGAATATTTGCAGAATAACATGTTTAAACAATCTTTGTTTCAGTCACTTTTCCATTACACAACACCAATTATAAACAGTCCAGTATTCCTTTGTTGTCAACACACTAATCCTTTTCAAAATGTGCATTGACCATTCACTGGACAATGGAATTGAATTGAATGTTGTTTAACGGCTCATCACCACAATATAGATTATTTAGAGCCGCCCCAGAGAGAGGGGAAGGATACATAGGAATCCGGGCCCTACTCTTAATATCGAATAGATTCCTATGGTTCTTTTACGTGCTCGGAGGAAAGACCGATACACGAGACCGCCCGGTTTACGTCCCCATCCGACGGACGAGGCTAAGGGAAAGTGTCTTGCCCAAGAATACACCGACAAAACTCAGTGGCATCACGGAGGATTGAATCCGGGCCTCCGGTTACAAATCCGCCGCGCCAGTCCTCCACTGGACAATGAACATTGGGTACTCGTATTGGTATATTCATAATAAAGGGATATTGAGAAAGATAAAATATGATTTTATAAACAGTATATGGATTTATTTTACTATATTTTATCTCTTCTACCTAGATCGGTATGTACATATTTTGTTTTCCAAGTCTTGGGTAAAAATACTCAGTTATGTGTTAGTTCCAGCATTTGGCAAAATCCCTATATATTTCAATGTGATTACCAAAGCATAGACATCGACCTTAAATATATGAAACTCAGAATAACGGCTTCCAATGCGAGCACTAGTCAACAGCTTTTTTAAAGGGACACGTGGCAATCTTTTTTTTTTAAAACTCGCGGCGTCACGTTAGTTTTTCACACAATTTGCATTTGTTTAATCATTAATATTACTTATACGAGTTGAATAAAGCAAATTGTTTTTGCATATTACTGACTGGTGATTATTTTGCATCAACAATATATTTAAACATATGGTAGAAAAAGAACACATTTAAACGCACAACTGTATTTAATTATATGCAAGCAGGGTTGAATTCAAAATAATACTTGCTTAATAAATCGAGAAGCTAATGGTGATACTTGTTAAATACTTCAATACTGTCGTGTGTCCCTTTAAAACACCGTGAAGTATTTTTTTCGAAGCCAAATAATCACACCAAAAGGGAATAACGCTATCTATGTAAGAATGTGCGAGATAATGAATGTACACATGAATATAACTATTATTTTGCCACTTAAGTGATGAAAAAAAAAAGAGTGTTTTTTTGCCACTTAAAGGGTTGGATGCACTATTTTGAAACAAGATGTATTTAAAATGGCTCTGAAAAACTTGAAAAAAGCTGAAAGAATTATCAAAATACCATGAAAAATAAAGCAGATATGACCTATTGAAAATTTGCAAAGAACATAAATGAGGCGGCCATCTTGGAACGATGACGTCATAGAGCATTTTTACCATATTCATGTATGGCATATTGACAAATACATTTTAAAGCAAAGAAAATCACTGCAAATTGATTAAAAATAAATATACAGATGTAAAAAGTTTAAACTTATGTGTATGCTTATTTTTCATTTTGCAATGATTTTCTTTGCTTTAAAAGACATTTTGTCTATATGCCATATATGGAAAAAAAAAAAGCGCGATGAAATCGTTCCAAGAAAGGTACAAACGGCAATCTTGACTTTTATAAAACTTTATAAAACGTCCCGTTAGTTTTTCAATCATTAATAATATAATTATAAGAATAGCTCAGTGAGAATCGATTTTGCATATTACTTTAATACTGTTGCTTACATTATATCAATAGTATACATGTATCTAAAATTATGGTAACATACAGAAGAAACTCAAATCTAAATATATAGTTTTTAGCAAGCAGTTTTCAAGTCAAAATGATACTGGATTAATTAATCAAGATGCTAATTTAATTCTGGATAAAAACTTCAAGATTGCCATGTGTCCCTTTAACATAGTTCCACACTTCCCTTTGAAATGTTTATTCAGATTAGTCCTTATCCGGCATTGATCAGAATGAGGTTTCCATGTAGGTACAAACATGGCAGGTCAGCTTTCCTATTGAAAACAAACGTTGAGGAACACCAATAGTGCATTCAAATTGCACGTGCCGAACCTTATAGCAGTACACGTTGTTTGTACCTATATCATGTGACCGGTAAATCCCACGAGAGGCCTTATCCAAAGAAAGTCTATTCACAGTATTGTATTTCTAGCAGTGTCGTTAGCACCAACACATACGGTAGATTATATTACAGTCATGCTAATATCGCCATCTTGTTTTCCGTTCGAGGTAACGAGCGTGTATTCATTTTGCGATTTTGACTGATGCTGTTCGTTTTTCCGCTGCGCAGGCTTACACCATTTAAAGCACACAATCTTGTGAACCTCGTTGCGAAAATACGACCCAGTGATGTAATAAATAAACACATAGCATGCGTAGTTTGAGAAACAAATTTCCTCGACAATTTTGCGTATCGTTAAATAAGTGAGATATTTCTGCCATTGCGGGTCGGACGTCCACTCATTTATTGGTATTTTATGGTCACCCGTCGGGATTAGAGGCTGGATTGCGTACACTATGGTAGCGGGTAATAACGTGCATATTAGATAGAAGGACACAGACAACAACGTCACGGTCGATGTCTGTTTGAACGAACCTCGGGTATTGCTGTCTTTGTACATTCGGAAGGATGCACGCCGCGTTAAACGTCCTATCTCGCGAATAACCAACACATTGAACACTAACACCGCTAAAGGTACAACAGCGAATATTAGCATTTCTGAAATCCACGTCCATACAGCATAGAAATGCCTAACCCCAGGCCTGTAGTAACACACATGTCGTTGCTCGTTGTAGGTCCAAATGTACGCCTGTACGGACCCGAGAACCAGAGATAATATAGTTAGTGCGCAAACAACCATACATGCTCTTCGCACAGTGCAGAACATCTCCTTCCTGAACGGCAAGCACACGGCTATGTATCTCTCCGTGGTGAATCCGAGAATAAGCAATGGCGCTAAGTACTGCGGCGTAATATATAAGAAATTGAATATCTCACATATTATAGGCTTGTTAAATGTGGATATGTCCCACGCAATGTGCAACTCCAGTAAGAAATGAAGCCATATGAATATGAAATGAACAATGGCTATGGATCCTATGTAGATGGCAGAGGAGTTGGTTTCCCGCATTCTCTTTGAGAGCCATATCTTCATGGTGAGCGGGTTACCAATGATGCCGATGATGTACCAAATCGGCGTGATGAGCCTGTCAATTAAAAGAGCGGAAGGGGCTGCAATTCTAAACGCCTCCACGGTGGAAACTGGAAGGACGGCGTCATCTGGGAAAGAAAGATTGGCTGACAGCAGGTCGGTGATGTTGTCCATGGACAGCTTCCTGAAACGAAAGGTAAGTTACGTGAATAAATGTGTTTTTATAATTACAGTACACTCTATTTCCAAGTGAGAATTATTATTGACCCGAGGAGGCTCTACTGGTTAACATGGCTTCAGTAAAAAAACAAAAAGTGACGTATGTATTCTGTCAATTGAATGCGAAATAACCAATTGTTTTGTAACCTGCAAACTCATGATGTATACACAATCAAATGCTTTAGCTGTTGGCGCGCCTATAAAATCCAATTCAGTTCCTCCCAATATCCCAAGCAGTACATGAGGTATAGACAAGCCATAACAATGACCTTGACCACTGACTGTGCACTTTAAAAAGAAACGTGTAAATAAAGTACGCGACACGATCTTGCTGCAACACATCTTCATATTAAGTTTGGTGAACATCTGCAAACATTTACTAAAGTAACTGCGAGTCAAAATTCCCCGCGTTTTGACATAATCAAGAACAATAATTATACAATGCACTGAATATTCTAACTGTCGAACTTGTCCTGAGACTTAATTAAAGGGAATGTAGCAACACAGCCAAGAAATCATTATTATTGAGAGTTCTGCAAAACTTGGAAAATGGTGAAATAATTATCAAAATCGGATGATAAACAAAGAAGATATGATCATTTGAAGATTCTATTGAAATGGATATGGAAGCCGTCTTTTTTAGAGATATGACATCACAGTTCTAAATGACCATATATGGAATCAAATGAATATTGATTTATATGCAAAAAAAAATGACAGCAACTGGATGAAAAATATGTATACGATAATGCTTTATATGACCAGTAAAGGATTTTGGATTAATTTGAAGATATTTTATTTGCTTCAAATGATATATATCAATATTCCATATATGGTAATTTGAAACTATGACGTCATAGTTCTCAAAATTGCGGCTCCAATATCCGTTTTACAACAACCTTCAAATGGTCATATCTTTTTGGTTTATCATCCGATTTGATAATTCTTTCTCCTTTTTCCAAGTGGTTCATAACTCTCAATAACAGAGATTGTTTGGCAGTGTTGCTACATTTATGGTCAAAAGCAGTTCGTTTAATAACGTGAACACCGGCTGAAATTTGCTTATATTTTAATAATCAAGGACAATAACCAGATTGAACATGCATCACTTAAGTCAATGTCGAACTCGTCAAAAAACGAAATAAACCTGCATAGGTAAGAAAGCACTAATTATTTCCCCCATAGACACCAATGTTTAAGTGTCATTTATTAATGATTTGCTGGAAATTCAGCTCAAGTATGGATAACGCAGCAGTGTAATGTTTATATAAACAAGAGTTGCGCGCAACATGATGTCTCGCCTAAAGTGACGTGTCCAACTAACATGTTTCAAGCGAGCTTTATCTTGACAAAATCGAGGGTTTATAGTAATTGTTAACGAGGTTAATCACTGTTGTCAGCATTCAGTAGGGTAGCATTCTTATTTTTCCATCAATGGAGTTAAATGCAAATATTGTTGGATGGGCAGGCATTACCATTCCATAGACCGGATTTTTAATAAATTTGCAAACCATACCCAAAACAGTCTACATGTGTATGGTAATTAACTGAATGTTAAAATAACATGCCTTAAATTTTGAATGTTGATGCATCTATTAATAGTTCAATTAACACCACTGTGGCATGCAATACAATTCCTGGATTAAAAGAACACAAAAGTTCATCATTTATAAAGGTCCTGCATTATTATCAGGATTCAAACATTTAAAACTGAATGTGACAACATCATGACAGTAATTGATTAGGCAAAGTCTGTAATACACATTATGCAAAGTGCATACTCTATGGACTTGAAGATTTGTTGTAAATTATAATTTTTGTTACGGTGTATTATAGGAAACTCTTAATGTTCCATCTATATTTATGAACTACTTCACGCTTAATTTGATAATTTTATACTTTATGTTTTGAACAAATAAGGCCCCAAAGCCTGATGTATTCGAATTCTCTTTAATACCTGATGCAGCAATTTGCCAGCTTGTATTGTTTCAGGAACTGACATGTTAATTAATCTGCATGTATCATGTTTTATCAAGAAATGTCAGCTGATATTAAAATTAATGTAATTTTGTTGCTGGGTTTAGAACATGGCAGTATGTTACAATGGTATAAATGGCAAATTGTATACATTTATTCATTCATTATCTTAAAGGGACATATGGCAATCTTGAACTGTTTATCAAGCATTGCAATTATTGTTTCCATTTATATATCCAGTAACATATTCACTTTAAACCTACTTGCATAAAAGTAAATTTAGTTTTCAATGTTTCTCACTGATTTTACATTATTATCATCAGTTAATTATATGTAAATTAATTTACTTCATATTTATTTTAGTGTAATTAATATTAATGATTGAACAAATGCAAGTTATGCGATTTTAAAACATTCAGATTGTCATGTGTACCTTCAAGAGATTTTTAATACAGATTCCATACACATGTGATAAACTTTTACTGGAGTATCAAATTACCCAGCTGCAGTAATGTGTTTGCTGTTTTAATTGCTTCAATTATCAGGGAAAATGTCAATGCATATTATAATTAATGTAATTTTCTGTACTGCTATGTAAGAGGGCATTTTTTACTCATTTGTTATTAATTCTTAAACTTCAATAAATAGTAATTCTGTATTCTTCTATGTACATGTGAGCATTTGTGAGCATGTGTGAAATTTGGAGACAGTACATGTATTTAAGAGACCACTGACCTTTTAATTTAACGCACTTTAAGACATTTTATTTTGGTGACGGTACATGTATTTAAGTGACCTTGACTCCGACCCATGGTCAGTTGCAGAGCTGGAAGTTATTGGCATTAAGACGGACAATGACAAGGATGTTATATATGAAATTTGAACACTCTGTTCCAAAGAACAAAAAAGTTATAATAATTTAACGCACTTTAATACACTTTTTCGGGAGACGGTACATGCATTTAAGAGGCAACTGACCTTGACACAGGGTTGGAGGGTGATACGTACTGTAATAAGAATATCAATAACCTGTGATGTTATATATGAAATCTTGACACTCTACTCCAAAGGACTACAAAGTTATGAGAATTTTAACGCAAAATTTAACCAAACCTTCAAAAATCTTAACAAAAATCTTTACAAAAATCTTAACAAAAATCTTAACGCTTACATATTGCATTGTAACTTTCTTGTCCTTGGGAGTAGAATGTTTAAATTTCATATATAACTTCCTGGTCATTGTCATTCCTAATGCCAATAACTTCCAGCCCTCCAACTGACCCTGGGTCGGAGTCAAGGTCACTTAAATACATGTACCGTCAATATTTGCGTTAAAATTTGGTGACGGTACATGTATTTAAGTGACCTCGACTCCGACCCAGGGTCAGTTGAAGGGCTGGAAGTTATTGGCATTAAGACGGACAATGGCCAGGAGGTTATATATGAAATTCGAACAAACTACTCCCAAGAACAAAACAGTTATAATATAATATATTAAATAAATAGTAACACTCTTCTTGTCGAACTCGTCCAAGATCTTGTCAGATCAAACTGAGTCAACAACAGAAGCCGCGTGGACAAACTAACATTTTGACATAATCAGGGACAATAACTCCGCAATTCATGGTCCAATTTTGCTCCATGTCGAACTCATCCGAGACAGGCTCGTAGGGACAGGCTCGTAACCAGCGCTGAAATTTAACCGAGGCGAATCACTTTCTAACGGGCTCTGAGAAAAGCGCCCACTGAAAAATGTTGACTTCTACATGCAATTATCTGCGTTAAGGTGCATTCCCAGGTCAAATTTTCAGTTTTAGTCAAGATATCTGTATTTAATTAAGACTGTTTTCGAGATTTAATTTAAAAGCCTACTTCAATATTTGGTACCTGTGTAGCTACATGGCTTCGAGATATTCAAACATGTGGCGTAAACAAGCGTAATTTGCTTATTATAAAACCGGGGGCAATAACTTCGTAACACACAGGTCAGTTTAGCTCATTGTCTCAGTTGTCGACCTTTTGCACTACTAGTATATTGTACCAGTGTGTCATCTTGTGTTTCGTTTCCACAAGAGTCATGCATATGGTAATACATATCAATATATATCGTTTGTTTAAATAGTATAATTAAAACTCTGTACTCATAACTAATTGTGCTGATAGAAAATATTCGGTAACACTACATGTATTGCTTGATGTGTATAGTTTTGTTCTATATACATGTACATATGTACATATATGTTGACTTTTATATTTTGTCTATGTTAAATTTTGAATGTGTATGGTATAATTATATATATGCTCAACTACATATTGGAGGAAAATAAAGAATATATCTATCTTAATTATTGAAACACGACTTCAAATATAATTGAGTGAAAATCAGAAACTATCGACTTACTTATGTTTTCAATAATAAGGGGCAATAACTCCATAATGCAGGTGTGGATTTGGCTCATTGTCCATTTCGGTCAAGTTCTTATTGAAGCAAAGCATTTAAAAGCATTCTAACTTTCAATACTCTCCCTCCGTCTAAAACAACAATACACTCCGTACAATGTATTATACACGATTAACGCGACAAGTCGGTCATTTTGAACAAGGTAGAACTTTGAACTTTCGCGTACAAGAAATGTTCGTTATTAAATAGGTTAACATGCTTACACACGCGCATGAATGGAAACATGTTTTACATCAAATATTACAGGCAGCAAATGTATTTAATAACGTGTTAAGTATACTGAACAAACACATGTTTACGACTTTTTAGGGAAATAGATTAAACATATGAACATTTATAGATTTGTTTGAAGCTATTACCAATGCTAGGTAAAGCTGAGGCTTTCCAAAAATTGTGTTGTTTTATTATTTTCTAAGCCTAAATATCAGAATTACCTCCCATATATTAAAATCAAATATTTCGTTATACAAACGTAATTGCTTTGAACACATTTATTATTTGGCATGAACAAGAATTGCCTATTCTGTCATTGTATAAAAAACGTTCAAATGTGATAAAAAAAGAACGTTATTCTCAAACAAATACATTCCAAATTTCGTAATTTTAAAATTACCCCCCTTTTCCTTGAAATAAGAACGATTTTAGATAACCTATAACAGTATTATCCCAACATATTTGCTTTATATTTATCACCGACTTTGTTTACAAATGACTTTGTAGCATTAGTTTTGGTCATATCTATGTCACTTTACCATTGAACCCTAATATATACTTATTTTTATCACCGACTTTGTTTACAAATGACTTTGTAGCATTATTTTTGGTCATATCTATGTCACTTTACCATTGAACCCGAACATACACGGGTTTGTATCTCGTCTATGGAATTGACATGCATTTTATGTGCTAAATTTATTTTCCTCTGTATATAACTAAGTAATAAGTCCAACGCGGCTTATAAGGTTACACGTAGGGAAAAACTGAAGAATCTAACACATTCTACAGCAAAGTATGACCCTCTTCATTCATTTAGTGTTTAATGTTTGCTAAATTAACAGACATACAACTACACAATTAACAACAATACTATCTCGTCTTAGTTCAATTAAATTCAGTTCTTTAATTTAGCAAAAAACATGTATAATGTTCATCGCCTGGCAGGAACATACGGCAATCTTGAAGTATTTATCAAGCATTACAATGGTCACCCTGATTTATTTATCAGTATCGTTTTTACTTTAAACCTACCTGCCAACCTATTGTTTGGGGCGCTTGTTTCAGCCAAAGAGTTTTCTGCTGTAACTTGAGCAATTTAAATAATACGCACATCAGTTATAAATCGTTAGAACTGGAATATTTAGTGGTAAATAAAGCTACTTTAATTTTGAAAATCGGTTGAGAAATAAATATTTTACAGCCAAAACCATTTTTGATGGGGCTTTTCCTATGTAAATTCCTTGTTGGTGGAACAGCAGAAAATTAAGAAATTTCAAATAACTTCAGTTAGCCTTCATATTTTGCTATAAAACTTTCAGGGTGTCTTAATTTACTAATATCCAACACTTTTATAAAACCATTTTTGGAAAAAAAGTCTAAAAAAGTATATTTCAAGTTTTTCATGCAGCATAATTTTGCATTGGAAATGCACCATCAAAAACAACTATCGCGCATGACATTTTTATTTCTCAACCGATTTTGAAAAGTAAGGTATTTTTATTTACCACTAAAAATGTCTGTTTCACTGACATACAACTTATTTAGGTAGTAGATTAATTTTATCTTAAAAGAACAAACATCCTTTGGCTGGAACAAGCGCCCCAAACAATACCATATTATATATATATATATATATATATGTTTTATTTTTACACTTCTTTGTATTTATGTTGTAAATATTTGTTTTTCTTTTCTCGTTTTTTTTCTTTCTAACTGATATTATGTTTTGCATTATGTGTCATATGTCTCAATTATTGTTTGTGTATTGTGTATTGTGTATTGTAATTACTAAATGTAAATCTCCATACCAGGAGAAAATAAAGATATATTATATAATTAAATGAAAATTTAAGTTTTCAATTTGTATTCGTTATTCTGTAAACATTAAATATATTATTGGAGCAATATAATCAACAGTTACATGTAGTATGCAAAAACAAATTTAGTTTGAAATTTTCTAGTAAATAATATTAATGATTGCACATTATGTAGAAAAACTAACAGGAACATGAGTTTGATCAAAATCAAGATTGCCGTGTGTCCCTTTAATGTACCACTAGTCACTACCATACCTCACCTCTGTGATAATATTCACTATAATATATCCTAAATCCCAGTATCGATTGTATATGATAGCCTTGTCTTAAAACAAAATCAAGCACAAACAACTGTTCGAGGCAAATTAAGAGATGTTTTGTCGCTCCAGTCCTATCCAGAGAAGTAACCGATAATGACGCGGAATTCCGAGAACATGCGATTATAGCAGCGATGGAAACGCCGTATGCAAATTTGGACGTTAATGACCTGAAACCAATACTTATTTAAATATGTCCATTAATTATTTTTGTTTTTTCTTTGGATAAATAGTTTCTGTTAACTAAACTATTTTTATCTGTTAATGGTCTGTTTCAGACAGTATTAAACGGAATAAAAACAGTTTGCCAGACGTCAGCGGCATTTTAAATGCGATGTCGTAATAAGACAAATAGTTTTAAGTAAAATTGAAATTCAAAGAACGTATAAAGTATAATATAGTGATTAAATTCACAGTTGCTGGCTTTAAACTGGAAATATTCTTGAAATAACTATTTCTAGTCTTGAAAGCAATCACAGACCTAATAGCATTGTTATTGGTTCTGTCAATCAATATGTAATTACACAGTTAAACCTCCAATGTACGTCCATTAATATCATAAAAGTATCATGTACATGAATGAAATTACACAGTTATACCACTTATGAAAAATATTTATATAAAGTTCAATTATATTTATTGTTTTGTGATATATTTAAATAATTGTGAAATCATGTCAATTAAAATAGATATAAGCTATACGAAAAACGAATGTCATTCAAGTTTTTGTTTAGTGGAAACAACGTTTGCACCAATTTTGCATGCATGTTTTAAAGTACGTGCAATACACTCTAATAGTTTAGTTTTAGTTGTTACTCCCTGAACCGAGACGGCTCAACGTGCGCTATTGTGACAGTTTTTTGTCCATTCACCCGTCGTCAGTTGTTGTCCTTCGCAGATAATGACCAGTTCGGGTCCGTTCCTAGATGTCAAAGTCAACAGTGGCCGGACGCATGAGAGAAACAGATAGACGCATCTGTTTCATTATTATAGAAGAACACACCATTACTCATGTTAATTATTTGCCGATGAATAGCAAGTTTTCTTGTCTGGTGGCCACAAATCAACGAAACGAAGATAAAGCGTAATATAAAGAGCATTTCCGGCAATAAGTTGCACAGGGAACCAATAACTCTCCAATTAATCTGTCTTGATTGCAGCGGGAACCAATAACTCTTCGATTAATCTGTTTGAATCACTGTATTAAGGAGCGTACCATCAGAGTGACATCAATTAGTAATACTCAACACGACATTTTAATGAAAAGTGCTTTCATGATGAAACTACACTATGCGCAAAGAATTGTATATTTAACATAACCAAGGGCCATAACTCTGGTGTCACATCTCCAACACTGCACGTTTACACGCACATTTTCGTTATACAATATTTATGGAAAGTCGTAGGGGACCCTGCAATTAAGCTGAAGGTATCCATTCAATATCGTGTTACCTTAAAGCTGAAGGTGAAGCTTTTATGTATCCATTCAGTGTCGTATTGCCTTAAAGCTGAAGGTGAAGTTTGTATTTATCCGTTCAGTGTCATATTACCTTAAAGCTAAAGGTGAAGTTTGCATTTATCCACCCAGTGTCATATTACCTTAAAGCTGAGAAGTTTTTATTTATCCGTTCAGTGTAATATTACCTTAAAGCTGAAGGTGAAATTTTTATTTATCCATTCAGTGTCATATTACCTTAAAGCTGAATGAATGAATGATATTTTACGGCACGTCGACACATAAATAGGTCATATTGTGCGCAAAAACCGACGAAAGATGAAGAAATGAAGGATTAATTAAAAATTAATGTAAATATATAAAGATAAAACTATTAAGAAATAAGGGATGATATGGTAGTAATAGAAACTATATATGTAAATCAACAAATGCCCGTCAACGGGTATATAAACGTAGGTGAATTTCGCATTTATCCATTCAATATCGTATTACATTAAACTGAAGGTGAAGTTTTTCTTTATCCATTCAGTGTCATATTACCTTAAAGCTGAAAATTATTTTTTTATTGATCCATTCAATGTCATGTTACCTTAAGGACATATTTCGAGCCTATTGTATTTGGGAGGTGGTAATGTTGGATGGCCGGGGTGGGAGTGGGGGGGGGGGGGGGGGGGGGGGGTTGGTTGGGGGGGGGGGGAGAGAATTTCTATAGGTAACTGTAAATCACTGTTAGCCATGCAATTTCATGAGAACATTGTGATATTCAATTTTGATTCAGATTATGAGGCCCACCCAATAAAGCCTTTTTGTGTGCAGCAAAATATAAAATATAAACACACAATAGAAAGTTGTTCATTTAATGTTTTGCTATCATTCTTGTTCTAGAAACAATAAAGAAATATCAGACACGTTTTGTATTTAAACTAGCTAAATTATGAATATGCTTTTCTAAATTACAAAGTTGTGTTTAGCTTTTCTTACCCAAGACAATATCTAATATAGCAATGTAACAAAAAGAAAAAAACTACAAGCGGGCCTCAATTTATATACCTGAGTTGATCGGTCACGGAGCATGCAGTCAGTAAATAAACAAGATTCCCATGCTTTTTCAATGAGCAAGTACTAGGAAATATGTCCTAAAAGGGGTTAGTGCACTATTTTCAAACACGATTTATTTAAAAGGACTCTGAAACACTTGAAAAAAAGCTGAAAGAATTATCAAAATGCCATGGAAAATAAAGGAGATATGACCTATTGAAAATTTGAAAAGAGCATAAATGGAGGCGGCCATCTTGAAACGATGACGTCATCGCGCCTTTTTACCATATATGGCATATTGACAAAATACATTATAAAGCAAAGAGAATCACTAAAATTGAAAAATGTATATAGTGTATGCTTATTTTTTATTTGCAGTGATTTTCTTTGCTTTAAAAGACATTTTGTCAGTATGCCATACATGGTAAAAAGGCGCGATGACGTCATCGTTCAAAGATGGCCTCCGCTATTTACGTGTCTTTGCAAATTTTCGATAGATCACATCTCCTTTATTTTTCATGGCTTTTTAATAATTCATTCAGCTTTTTTTCAAGGTTTTCAGAGCCCTTTAAAATAAAGCTTGTTTGAAAATAGTGCATCAACCACTTTAAAGCTGAAGGTGAAGTTTGTATTTATTCATTCAGTGTCATATTACCTTAAAGGTGAAGGTGAAGTTTTTAATTATCTGTTCAATGTCATATTACCTTAAAGCTAAAGGTGAAGTTTTGATTTATCCATTCAGTGTCATATTACCTTAAAGGTGAAAGTGACGTTTTTATTTATCCATTCAGTGTCATATAACCTTAAAGCGGACGGTGAAGTTTGTATTTATCCGTTCACTGTCATATTACCTTAAAGCTAAAGGTGAAGTTTTATTTATCCGTTCAGTGTCATATAACCTTAAAGCGGACGGTGAAGTTTTTATTTATCCATTCAGTGTCATATTACCTTAAAGCTGAAGGTAAAGTTTTTATTTATCCGTTCAGTGTAATATTACCTTAAAGCTGAAGGTAAAGTTTTTATTTATCCGTTCAGTGTCATATTACCTTAAAGCTGAAGGTGAAGTTTTTATTTATCCGTTCAGTGTCATATTACCTTAAAGATGAAGGTGAAGTTTTTATTTATCCGTTCAGTGTCATATTACCTTAAAGCTGAAGGTATCCATTCAATATCGTGTTACCTTAAAGCTGAAGGTGAATTTTGTATTTATCCATTCAAATATCGTATTACATTAAACTGAAGGTGAAGTTTGTATTTATCCGTTCAGTGTCATATTACCTTAAAGCTGAAGGTATCCATTCAATATCGTGTTACCTTAAAGCTGAAGGTGAATTTTGTATTTATCCATTCAAATATCGTATTACATTAAACTGAAGGTGAAGTTTGTATTCATCCATTCAGTGTCATATTACCTTTAAGCTAAATGAAGTTTTGATTTATCCATTCAGTGTCATATTACCTTAAAGCTGAAGGTGAATTTTGTATTTATCCATTCAATATCGTATTACATTAAACTGAAGATGAAGTTTTTATTCATCCATTCAGTATCATATTACCTTAAAGCTGAAGGTGAAGTTTGTATGTATCCACCCAGTGTCATATTACCTTAAACCTGAAGGTGAAGTTTTTATTTATCCATTCAATATCGTATTACAATAAACTGAAGGTGAAGTTTTTATTTATCCGTTCATTGTAATATTGCCTTATAGCTGAAGGTGAAGTTTTTATTTATCCATTCAATGTCGTATTACATTAAACTGAAGGTGAAGGTTTTAACTATCCATTCAGTGACATATTACCTTAAAGCTGAGAATGACGTTTTTATTTATCCATTCAGTGTCATATTACCTGAAAGCTGAAGGTGAAGTTTGTATTTATTCATTCAGTGTCATATTACCTTAAAGCTGAAAGTTAAGGTTTTATTTATCCACCCAGTGTCAAATTACATTATAGTTGCTGATTTATTATTTAAGCCTTCACTGTCATAACATTAAAGCTGATGCTCCATGTGATTTATTATTTAAGCCTGCACTGTCATAACATTAAAGCTGATGCTCCATGTGATTTATTATTTAAGCCTGCACTGTCATAACATTAAATCTGATGCTCCATGTGATTTATTATGTAAGCCTGCACTGTCATAACATTAAAGCTGATGCTCCATGTGATTTATTATTAAAGCCTTCACTGTCATAACATTAAAGCTGATGCTCCATGTGATTTATTATGTAAGCCTGCACTGTCATAACATTAAAGCTGATGCTCCATGTGATTTATTATTTAAGCCTTCACTGTCATAACATTAAAGCTGATGCTCCATGTGATTTATTATTTATCCATTCAATGTTATTACCTTAAAGCTGTTGATTTATTTGTTACGTGTTATTATGTTATGGTTACATTTAAATGCCATGCAACCTTAAAGCTAACCATTCTATGTCATATTAAAGCTGCAGGTACATATTTAAAGCTTTATGCTGCGAGCTTTTAAATGGAATATTGACATACAGTCAAATTTAATATGCCATATATAGGTTAATTTAGAACTTTGCCGTCATTGTTCTTAAAATGGCAATTAACCACATCCGTTTGAGAACAACCTTCAAATGGTCATATCATCAGATTTGTGATTATATTTTCATCTTTTTCGAAGTCCGTCAAATCTCTCAATAATTGTTTCAATATATGCCAACGTAACAAGATTGCCGTGTGTCACTTTACATTGTCTATAAACTACCGAATTAATAACACTTTATTTAAATGTGTGTTATGCCTCAAATTAATAATAATTGCGCATCCTATAATATGTGCATTAAATTTACGACAATAACTACTTGTCAAGGAAACCGATATTATTTTGATGCATGTCAAGTAAATCACTGACTGCGTACCGTATAATAATACACATGATTAATTACACTAAATCGAAAGTAGTTCTGTATTAAAGAGTGTTAATCTTTTTTTCTTTTTTTAATGCACTTTCCTGTTATGTTTTGGCTGTAAATGTATTCTGGACATGTTGTTGATATTTGAAAATGCAGCTCGTCATGTTTTCGACAGTTTTTGATATACATTTCAGAAACGAATGTAGACAGGGTATGAAATTGCAAGGGGTAAAAATAGCGTTGACCTTTGACCCAGTGTTAGTATACAGCTGAAGAAATATTTCTTAGAAGATATTCAACCTCCCAGTTCCTTGTTGATGTTTAATAGCAGTAAGTTTCCCAGAATTCTAACCAGGTTTGAGTTTTAAACAGGTTGTCGCCATTCTAACTTTGCTATGGAAGGGGCATGGAGACTCATTTACGCTATTATAACCTTATAGGACATTAAATCATGTCGATAAGTATGTGCTTAGTTGCATACATAGCAGTCGGATGTTTATGTCAACAATTAAATCATTTAGTAAATGTCTTTCTTAAAAAAAAATACGAGGATTGATGTTTGTTTTGTCATTTAAGGACAGAAAAAACGCGTATTTAAATGTCTAATTTATAATATTTTAAAAGGTCGTTATGATATGCGCTATTATGTTGGGGCTACATTTAAAAATGCAGACCTTTTGCTTGCATTACTGACGCCTACGGACAATGTAATTCGTTATGTTCTCTGTTACTGCATAACACATTTATCAGTTGGTATACGCTCGTTATGTTGTATTTAACCCTTAACCCGTTGTTTTATTTACGTAACAAAGGAGTGTTTTGAGGGAAATGACTGATCAGCTTCCGATAATAAAGAGGCTGATCTGGGTTAAGAGTTAACAAAAGTAGATACTAGTATACAAGTCGAACAGGAAATGTAGCACTCAAGGACCACAGCCAACCAAAAAAAGCACGCATATAAACAAACAACAATTACAAAGAAAAATAAAAGAAAAGATAAGACACCACACATATAAAGGGATTGACAATAGGGCTACCGCCTTGGAACGGTCAGTAGCAAAAAGAGCCGCTGGGGGTTTGAACCAGGTTCTAGAGTGCACCAAACCTCACTCTTACCTTGTTGTCCTCCAAATAAAACGGGACAGTGTAAAGATATCCCCGCCAGGATATATTTTCTAAAAAAAAGCATTAATAGGCAATATAAGTATAACATATGAATTTTAAAAAAAGCCTAGAAAGCCACAAAGCAAGAACACAATTATATGACAGAAGCCAGAGCAACAAGAGAACACACTATTAATGATACGACAAGACAATATTTAAGACAAGCATCAGACGCTACTGTCCTTTGAGGATTTAGGGAGACGTCATCACAGGGTCCACAACCTGTCCTGCCATAGGCACAATCAAAGAGGAACGCATAAATGGGTCAACCACTAAACATACAGTACGTTGCAAAATGATAGGGTCATACCTTCTTTTGATAAACCTTTTAAAAGCTTAATAAAAGTTTACGAACTTGGTGTGCCAATAGTTTTCGTACAGTTTAGAAACTGTATAACTACATTTACAACCTCGATAAATAGCAACATCCCTGAAGACAGCCCATTCGTCGCATACAGTCGTTCTTAAGGGAGACAGTATAGCTTCGTGTGCACTCCTTATCCCTTTAAATGCCATTATAGCTTCTGCTGACCATAAACGTCTACCAATTGTTTTTCGCATTTTAAAACGATTGTAAAGCCATTTTAAAACGTATTGTCGCATTGCTAGATTTTTAAGTGTCTAAAAATAAAAACTCAGTCTTAAATAATAAAATTAGAACTAATCTAGTTTCTTTCTGGACACATATTTCTTGACAACTACAATTAGTAAGCAGACTTTATGGGTGGAATTAAGGAGATCATAATGATGGCCGTGTATTTAAGTCGCTTATTTTAAACGCATCGTATTCCGGATCAAAGACCTCGCGTTGCGGACGGTTTTAAACGATTAACAAGGATACCTGATAAATGACGCCATATTCGGTCAGTATATTTAGACACGTACCTTATCTGGCATTCAGTAATATTAACAGATTCAAAGACATTTTAGGTTTTAATCGATCTCTCCAACAGTGTTATTATATCGTGAACTATCATCAGTGCTTAGCAATAAAATACGTACATATACTCAGTTGCAAAAGAAAGTGTACACTGAGTTTTGTTTAGGTTTAATTGTGTAAAGTATTTTTAGAATTGAATTGACAAATTCCAAGATGAATATGCCATGTTTGGTACCAAAGTTTTAATCATTGCATTGCCAATATGATGTTGTCATTTGTTTTTCAATAGGTTCAATTATTAAGGGACTGTCGCTTGATAAAGAGGATAGGGTGTAAAGTAAAATGTTCAAAGTGTACACTTCTTTTTGCAACTGAGAATATGTATTGTGCACTATGACTACGATATTACCATGACAAGATACTAACCTTAGCGAGTGTATCATCCATTATTTTTATGGCGATTTCCGGTTCATCTCTTATTCATAATATTCCGTCACAAATATAATGAGACCCTAATGGACTCAAGTCGATACGATGCTTCATTCGGTATATGACGGCTATCGGTAATTCACATTTGGCTTATTTTATGACGTTTGTCTCATTTCTGATATGTTATTATGTTTGTCTTATCTTCCCTATATAGTTAACTCTTTGCTTTTGTCGTATTGTTAATATAGATGTTGGGTCGTGTTTTTGTTTTGTTGTGGGGGTGGGAGTGGGGTGGGGGTGGGGGTGGGTAGCGGGGAGCGAGTATCCAATGCCCCTTCCATAGTAAAGTGAGAATGTTGACAACCTGTTAAAATCTCAAACCGTGTTAGAATTCTGCGAAACTTACTTTATCATGCAAATAAACATGTCTGCTATTAAACATCAACAAGGAAATTGGAGGTTGAATATCTTCTAAGAAAACAATTCTTCCGCTGTATACTAACACCGGGTCGAAGGTCAACGTTATTATACCCCTTGCACTTGTATACCCTGTCTACTTTAACTTTTAAAATGTATACAACAAAAACTCTCAAAAACACGATGTCGCATTTTCAAATATCAATAACATGTCCAGAATAAAGTAAAAGCCAACAAATAACAGGAAATTGCACTAAAAGGAAGTTTTATCTGATCTCAGGGTAGGCAATTGTCCTTAAAGAAATTATTTCTATACATTTTATTTTCCAGGTCTATACGATAATTCATGTCAGTTATATTTCTCTAGACCCTCTTGCGGTGCCATTTTTGAACCTAGTGACTTCAGTTTTACATGCGAAAAATCTTCAGTAGATTCAGAAATTAAATAAACCTAAACGCGCTTCAAAACCTTAAGTTCATCTGGCTCCTGACAATGAGTATATCCTTGATGGCTGTATATTGTATTTGTTTTATTATATTCATATGTACATGATCATCTCTTTGTTTTACGTAGATCACCCTTAGGTGTTGCCTATTTGGTTAGATGATGTACAGATATCAGAGATTCCTTTGTTTACACTGTCCCTTATATTGGGGATGACAATAGGGTAAGAGCGAGGTTAAGTGCACACTAGAATCATTGTTAAACCCCAGTGGTATTTTTGCAACTGACCGCTCCATGGCAATATCTCTATTGTCTACTCATTTATGTTTGGAATGTCTCATACTTTGAATTAAATTAGATTTTAGAGTCGCACCCACTACTAACGTCATATGGCGACTTTCCAGCTTCAGTTTGTGGATGAAGATCCCAGGTGCCCCTACAGGCAATTTTGTGCACGGGGACCGAACCACAGCGTTGACGGCCAAGTGATTTCAAATCAGTGACTCTAACCACTGGACTAATGAACGCGTATATATATGCATGTGGTTGTATATAATGCGTGCTTTTGTGTGGATACGTTCTGTAATCGCTACACTTGCGGTCCGACCTTTGCATTTACCTGTATTCAACTAAACTATACTAGTTTGAAATGTCTGAGATTTTGTAATGATATACATTTTTATTTTGTTGAAATTGTCATCTCCCAAAATATACAATACTGCAATCAGTATCATATCAAGCTATATAAAGTTAAAAATAAAACTTTTTCGCAAGGATAGATGCAAACAACGACAATGAAAATGCATCGACGTGCCAGA
Source organism: Cyrtodaria siliqua (assembly GCA_037043455.1). NCBI lineage: Eukaryota > Metazoa > Mollusca > Bivalvia > Adapedonta > Hiatellidae > Cyrtodaria > Cyrtodaria siliqua. The sequence goes on from JAWPHD010012630.1 coordinate 67,658, forward strand.
TTAGAAAATAAATCACTTTCTTTGCGCTATAATGACATTGATTTACAGATTACTACCGGTGATAAAATTTTGGGAGTAAATATAAATGAAAATTTAAAATGGGATGACCACATATTGTTTATTAAGAAAAAAAATAGCCAGAAATGTATGGTTACTGTCAAGAATAAAATATTTTATTCCTTTGAATTATCGAATTATTTTCTATAAAGCTTACATACAGCCACATCTAGACTTTTGTAATGTAATCTGGGGTAACACAAGTCGAAAAAATATCAACAGCCTTTTAATAATGCAAAAAAGGGCATGTCATGTTATTTTAGGTGAACAGTATATTACTTTTCAAGCCGCTATGGAACAACTAAATTGCCTCACAATTGATCAGCGAATTATACTTCAAAAGGCCAAATTCATGTATAGAGTTTCGAACAATACTGCCCCTTCATATATTTCCGATTTGTTTACTACTCGTAATTCAACTGATGAAGTCTTCGATCACTAACTGATACTAATTTTAGCATTCCTAAGCCTAATCGGGAACTTTTCAAGGGCAGCATGTCTTACTCCGGGACCATTTTATGGAATAATATTCCAGAGCACATTCAGAAGTGTGCAACAATGAAAAGTTTTACAAACAACTGCATGAAATGGATAAAGGAAAAACAACATTAAACTCGATATAGATATCATCTCATCTTATTATTGTGTAAATATCGTTCAAACTACCACCACCAACAATGTTATTATGTTTACATATATCTTATGTATCTTGCCTTTCTTGTATTTTGTATCATGTATTTGTTACAGAGGGCCCCAAGGAAGATTAGTATAAACTAATTGGGTCACCCTCGATAAATAAAGACTTTCAATTCATTAGTTTGATGACTACCCTGTATGATTGAGCGACATCGTTGGGCTTCCGATGTTTATGTGTCACGATCATAACCATATCACGATGAACCGTTGACTCTTTTCAGACTCAAACAGTCAATAAAAGTAGGTATACAAGTCTAATTGGAAATGAAGCATTGAATTGGAAACAGAAACAAAGACAAATTGATGTTTCAACAGCACTTTGTCCTAAACGCGCTTGAATCTCCAAGCATGCCGTGTAGCACCCTGAAAGGCTCATTCTCTGGCTGCTTAGTTGCTCTGGCGTCTGTCAATTCACGAGTACATTATTGTTGGCTTAATATGTTTATAATGTGTTTTGTTTTATATTCATATATACATGATCATCTCTGTGTTTTACGAAAATCTCTCATTGGTGTTTCTGGTTCACTTGGAGAGATGCAAACAACGCCCGATGAAAATGCATTGTTTTGACTATTAGCCTATATAAGTTTGCGACATCGTTAGGCCTCCGATTAGTATTTGCTCCAATTATAACCACGTCGCGGTGAAACGTGGTCTTGGTGAATCGTGGTTTCGGCGAATCGTTTCAGACTCCAACAGTCAATACAAGTAGGTATACAAGTCTACCAAGAAATGAAGCATTCACAAAACTCAACCATCCAAAAACAAGCATTCACAAAACACAGCCAGCCATCCAAAAACAAGCATTCACAAAACTCAGTTATCCAAAAACAAGCATTCTCAAAACTCAACCATCCAAAAACAAGCATTCACATAACCCAACTATCCAAAAACAAGCATTCACAAAACTCAGCCATCCAAAAACAAGCATTCACAAAACTCAGCCATCCAAAAACAAGCATTCATAAATCTCAGCCATCCAAAAACAAGCATTCACAAAACTCAACCATCCAAAAACAAGCATTCACAAAACTCAACTATCCAAATATAAGCATTCACAAAACTCAGCCATCCAAAATCAAGCATTCACAAAACTCAGCCATCCAAAAACAAGCATTCACAAAACTCAGCTATCCAAAAACAAGCATTCACAAAACTCAGTTATCCAAAAACAAGCATTCTCAAATTTCAGCTATCCAAAAATCAAGCATTCACAAAACTCAGCCATCCGAAAACAATCATTCACAAAACTTAGCCATCCAAAAACAAGCATTCACAAAACTCAGCCATCCAAAAACAAGCATTCAGAAAACTCAATAATCCAAAAACAAGCATTCACAAAACTCAGCTTTCCAAAAACAAGCATTCACAAAACTCATTTATCCAAAAAGAAGCATTCACAAAACTCATTTATCCAAAAAGAAGCATTTAAAACAAACACTGACATGAATAAATAGAATCAAAGTATGCCGCACCACACACATAAACGGGCTGATACAGGGATACCGTCTTTGAACGGTCAGCGTCAAACATGCCGCTGGGGTTTATACCATGTCCTAGTGTGCACCAAACTTCACTCTTTTGCGACTCTTACCCAATTCGCTTCATTCACAAAAAATAATTGTATTCTTCGTCGCTTGATTGATTCTTCTTTTTTTTCTTTTCTTTTTTTTAATTTTTAAGATAATAGTTGATCATAATAAATTGTCTTGATATAATGCTTTTAAAGAAGTGCTAACGTCATTCCGTTCTCTCAAATTAACAACTCAGTTAAAAGTGAAAAGTAGCATAAAAAGCAAATTCGTGGGAAACTGTCAAAGCAACGATGCCATTAAGTCAATATCATTTGACTGAGTCAGTTGCTGTTTTCATTGATTTACAAGATTACATCTTGAGGTTGTTTGTTAAAGTGTTCATTTTATTTTCAGGAATGCTATTAAGGAACGCTAATTGAAATTAAGGAATGCTATTTCATTAGATCAATATTCTATTATCCAATTCAATTGTGTCCCGGTACTATTTTCGTTATTCCACGACGAATTAATTCCAATGTCATTAAAACAAACGCTCTACATGCCACGATCTATTACATCTTTATTGTATTTAATCATGAATATTTTATACATTATTGAAATTGGTGATTTTGCTATTTTAAACAGGAAATTTAAAATGCACCGTTATTTTATCCGATTTGTTTAAAACAAATTACACACTCGCAAAAACGGCGGTTCTCCACGAAGTAGATCAATATACCACAACTTGAACAAGAAAAGCCATGAGTCTCTTTATCAAAACATGGTGACTACAGCAAGACATGGTGACAACATGAAACGAAATTTGTTTTTAGATTTCGGACTTTTATATAGCATCACGAAAACGTACTTTAATGTCGGATAAGGTTAATAACAGTGTATTTTTCATATATAACGTTTTCGCTTTCAAAATATCTTATGAGATCTATTTTTTCTAATGAGTTTCTGGTTCAATTTTAGAAGCAAGCCCTTTCTTGACATTTATATACCAATGTTCGCATGTTGTATATTTTAAAATACTTCATTACCATTTCTTGAATAAAAAAATAAAACTGAGAGTGTCGCCTACCAATAACATATATATGCCAAATTCAGTCGAAGTTAATAGCTCCGTTCTAGCATCACCTATAACACAATGTATATGACTTGCTATATCGTTTTTATATATAATAAATAACAAAGGAGGCAACATTTCGCCTTGTTTTACGCCTATATAACTACACAATACTTATGTAATAAGTCCATTCACGCTTACACACGCTTTAACGTCTTCGGAACAGAACATATGCTTTATTTACACACAGGTTACAAGCTCGATAAACAACATGAGAAATGATATGTTTAACTATAACAATATAGACAACATGCATAGTGAGGGGTTAACTATAACAATATAGGCAACATGCATAGTGAGGGGTTAACTATAACAATATAGACAACATGCATAGTGAGGGTTTGTGTATTATCGGTTGATTTTCTGTATTTAGTCGGAGAAGCAATTGTGTGCATTTTATTTAAAAATATAACATAAAAGTATCTATGCGGAGGATTGAACTTAAAACCCTTTTCACGGGGAGCCGCAAAACAATAAGTGTTAATGAACCAGTCCCAAACATACAATATTACAATAAACATCGTCGTTTACTACCTAAGTCAATAAAATATGCCGACATTTTGTTAGATTTGTACAAAACAAAAATACACAAAAACACACACGAAATAAACCAAATGTAAGTGTTTTATTTATTATATATGTTTTATTCAAAATACCAATAGGCCTTAAGGCCTGTGAGGATACAAATTTATTATACGATGTTCGTTTTATATTCGTTAACATGCAAATGGCATAGCGTAGGATTTGAGAGAAAACATGTGCTTATTTTAATGAAATACAAAATATAAAAAAGTAAACATGACACAATCGAGTGCAAATTAACATTTTAAAATCACAAATGACACAAATGATTTACATATACCTCAAGGTAAAATGCCTTTTCTTGTCATAAATATGCATAGAGAATAAAATCTTCTTGGAGGTGACATTAAAAGTTGAGTGTACATTGATCGGGAGCAGTCACAAATATGCACTCTAGATGAAGATAACAGTACCAACCAGAGGGCCCAGGGCGGCCTGTATCGCCAGCTCTGTATCGCTCTACTGGTTAAGGCTGTATGGTGTCTCCATCAGGGATTGGGTGGGGTATGCGGGTGTATAGGGGTAGAGGGATGTGATTTTGAATATATTAAATAATTCAATGGCCATAACTCTGCTATTTCGAGTTTGACATTGCTTTTTCTTTAATTTGTCTATGCTTTCTTCTATGACCAAGGTAACTTCATAACATAACAATATATAAAAGAAATTACCATGAGAGAGCTGGTTGTAAGGGGTGCATGGGGTGTGTTGACATGCTAATCAGATATGGCCGGTTTTCAAACTTATTCTTGACATAAAAAAGATAACAGACGGACGGGCGACGGATAAAATAAGCCCTGCCGGCCCTTTGCCAGTACAGCTAAAACGAGGTCAGTGGAGAATAAAAGCATTTCTAAAGTTCATCAAACCAAAGATGTACCCTATTGCCAATCAAGATAAATAACGACATCCCGCCAGGCTATCTTCTTACACACTAGCACATAGTAAAGAGTATTACTATGCCGAGTTTTGCTGTGTTTTTGTGTAGGCGGTATAAGTTGAAATGTGATCGCGAGCAGTGCTCTTAAATACTATTTTTTAATTTACCTCTATCTCTTTTTATTTTGTTAAATAATACCATTAACAGTAATTTTACTTTTATAACCACTATGTGTATCTATAATTCTGTTTTTGCGTAGGCGGTATTAATTGAATTGAAAGCACATACAGTGCTCTTAAACACTATTTTTAAATGTACGACTACCTATTTATATTTTGTTAAATAATGACATTAACAGTGGTTTAAGTTTTATAACCAGACTGTGTCTCTATTATCAAGATTAATCATCAGTCTTTCACGTTTTGACTGAAGAGTTATTGATACAGTCTGCATGATACATTTAAAATATGTGCTGTATTTTGTTAACATTTCTTTTGAGTCGCCATGGTCGGGATAATAAAGACGCTGCGTCTAAAACTGTCTCGCCTCTCACCGCTGCGGGTTAGAATCCCACCGGGGCTCAACTTGCCAAGTGAGGAAGTATCGATTATAACAGATGCCGGGGTATACAGTACTGGTTCTACCCAGGAAAAGTGGGTGGTCTGTCTTCACCACAAAAACAAAAACAATATCAACCATCATATATAGCTTAAAATTTGCTGGAAATGACGTAAAACACCATTAAACCAACCAACCAACCAACTCTGATAATTAAGGACATTTGTATATTGTTTATGTAAATAATGGATTGATTATTATATTATGTAACGTGATATATAAATGATAATTAGTTAATAAACTACTAATAATAAATACTGATAAGGATGATCCTTTAGAAGCAATAAACACAAACAAGAGAATAAAGCAGCAGACTCGGTTTTCTTGAGTCTGTTCATGAGAGGTAATGTCAGAAGCAACATCTCTCACGGCCGCTAGCACTGGCTAAAGCGGTATTCTACTCAACAGCCACCTATATTGGGCTCGTTGGTCGCAAAGAACCAATAAAAATAATACTATTGATTCGCAGCACGGGGAGACATTTTACCGCCACCATACTGCATTAATAAAACCGCAATACTATTTACAAAATATAGAAATCCAAAACTTACCCTACTTCGCAGTGCTGATATTAAATAAATCCCAATATAATACCACGTTGGCCTCACATATCAGTTTAATTAAATGCTAACAAATTAATTAATTATTTATCCAGTTAATTGAGTTACGTTCCTATTTATCAGTCGTAGCCGATTGCACTCTCGATACATAGCTTATATATAAGGCGGTTTGAAACGTTAAGATCCTGTTGAGTAATGTTTTGTATGTGCGTGTTACAGCGTGCCCTTTTATGATCTAGTCGGCTCCGAGCTTTTACAAACATGTAATACATTGTTTTAATTACTGCAACATTGTAATCATGACATTGGAGCGTGTATTACTATTTCCGGTTTATGTCATGGCGTTTTACCGGTGTATTTTAATTAAATAAAATCCGTATTAATTCAGTGGAATTTGTATAGGCAATTTCGACCTAACCGATTTCTTTCTAGTTACATATAGGTTTATTAAACACGTATACGATTAGGTCTGATCCTTAACTAATGTCGTTTCCGTCTTGGGGTACTTTCATGTCGTGACTCCCGTGAGCCTCCAACGTCTTTTTTTTTTTTACGAACTACTGATGCAAAAATCTCTTCAGAACCCACAGAGCTTAAAACTGTCACATTGCCACTGCGCATGCGTAAATATCACGCCTCCTCTGCTACGGACGCTCCAGCCAGACCTATTTAGAAAAATCCAAACATTTCAGTGATACGCTATCAAGAAATGAACCCGAATGTTTCAATGATTAACTTGACCTTACTTAAATAGCAAC
>JAWPHD010012631.1:0-74439 GCA_037043455.1 Cyrtodaria siliqua
GTTGAGAGAGTTTGGGGTGGGGAGAATGTTTTGGGGGATTGTTTGATTTGAGTGGGGATGGGTTATGGTGTGTGAGTGTTGGGGGGGGGGGTGGGGGGTGTGATGGTGATGTGGTGGTAGGATAAGTGTGGGATTGGAGAAAGAAGAGAAAAAAAAAAAAAGAAAAAGAAAAAGAGTAAAGAAAAATAGGGGGGGGGGGGGGGGGGGTTAGGGGGAGGGGGGGAGGGGGGATGGAGGTGTATGGGTGGGGATTAAAGGAAAGAGAAAATAAAAAAATAAAAAAAATAATATGAAGAGATAAAATGATAAAATAAATAATGGAAATATAGGTGGGGGGGGGGGGGGTATGTGGGAGGGGGGGGGGGGTGGATTGGAGGTATATATGTTTAAGAATATTTAAAAATTAGTGGAAAGAGGAGATAAAATGATAAAAATAAAAGAAAATTAGGGTTTAGGGGGGGGGGGGGGTATGTGGGAGGGGGGGGTGGGTGATTGGGGGTATATGTGTGGGAAGAGTCGAAAAAGAAAAAATCCACCCCACCCCCCTGCCCCCCCCTCTCCCCCCATATTTTTTTTTACATATTTCTGTGTTGCTTTTATCAATTCTGACACATATATGTTTTAACAACCCCCCCCCCCCCCATCCCCGCATCCCGCCCCAAACTTGGATTTTTTTTTTTTTTTTACTTATTTCTTTGTTGTTTTAGCAATTCTTACACACATGTGTTGCCCCCCCCCCCCCCCCCCCCCCCCTCCTTTCAACCCACTCCAGCCTCTCGCCCCCCCCGCTCCCCCCCACCCAACCCCCACTTGTAATTTTTTTTTTTTTTTTTTTACATATTTCTGTGTTGTTTTAGTCAATTCTTACACATATATGTTGCAACAGTCTCCCTGCCTCTCACCCACCACCCCCCCCCCCCCCCCACCCCCCCCCCCCCACACTTGAAACTTTTTTTTTTACATATTTCTTTGTTGTTTTAGTCAATTCTTACATATATATGTTGCCCCCTCCCCCTGCCCCCAACCCACTCCTGCCTCTCCCCCCGCTCCCCCCCACCCCCACTTGAAACTATTTTTTTTTTTTACATATTTCTGTGTTACTTTTGTCAATTCTTACACATATATGTTGCCCCCCCCCCCCCCATCAATTCTTACACTTGTTGCCCTCCCCACCCCACACCTCTACCCCATCCCACTCAAACTCGATTTTTAAAAAAAATATAATTTCTTCATATTTTTGTGTTGTTTTGGTGAATTATAACATAGCTTCTTACACATATATGTTGCTCTCACCACCCCACTCCCCCCACCATCCACCCCCGCCTCTCTCCCACCCCCACCCCGCACCCCACTCAAAACTCGATATTTTATTATTTTTATGTTTTTTTACATATTTCTGTGTAGTTTTGGTCAATTCTTACACATAGTTATGTTGTGCTCCCAACCCCACCCCACATTGTTGTAGCCTTGTTTTCTGATGGTATATACTAGCTATAAATTTATTATTCTCCAAAAAATCGAATAGTCGAGCTGCGCTGTTCTCCGACAGCTCTTGTTTTTTTATAGGAAAGCTTGGTTCAATTTTTTAAATTTGTTCAATAATGATTTTTAGCTCGACTGATCAGAGATCAGCAGAGCTTATGCCATGGTGCGGCGTCCGTCGTCCGTCTGTCCGTAAACTTTTATTTGTAGCGACTACTCTGAAACTACTGGATGGATATTCATGAAACTTTACAGAAATGTTGCCCATAAAGTCTATTTGATCCTAGCAAAAATTCATGTTGATGTGAAATCCAAGATGGCCGCCAAAGCTAAAAATAGAGTTTTAAAATACAAGTTTGTAGCGACTACTTCTTGAAAACTATAAGTGATATTGATATGGGACTTTTTCTAAAATGATCAGCATGACATGATGTTGGTCCTTGTCAAAAATCGTTTTGATTTGACGTTAAACATGGCTGCCAGTGGCCATCTTTGTTTACATAGAGTTATATAGTAAAAACTTGTAGCGACTACTCCTCTGAAACTACTTGACGGATGTTCATGAAACTTCACAGGAATGTTGCTCTTGATGTCTAGTGGATCCTAGAAAAATTTCAGGCTCGCCGGAAATTCAAGATGGCCGCCACAGCTAAAAATAGATTTAAAATAAATAAGTTTGTAGCGACTACTTCTTGAAAACTATAACTGATATTGATATGGGACTTTTTCTAAAATGATCAGCATGACATAATGTTGGTCCTTGTCGAAAATCATTTTGATTCGACGTTAAACATGGCTGCCGGTGGCCATCTTTGTTTACATAGCATTATATAATGAAAACTTGTAGCGACTACTCCTCTGAAACTACTTGACGGATTTTCATGAAACTTCACAGGTATGTTGCCCTTGATGTCTATTTGATCCTAGCAAAATTTCAGATCGGCCGGAAATTCAAGATGGCCGCCACGGCTAAAAATAGATTTTTAAAAAATAAGTTTGTAGCGACTACTTCTTGAAAACTATAAGAGATATTGATATGGGACTTTTTCTAAAATGATCAGCATGACATATTGGTTATCCGAGTTGAACATTATTTTGATTCGACATTAAACATGGCTGCCAGTGGCCATCTTTGTTTACATAGAGTTACATAATGAAAACTTGTAGCGACTACTCCTCTGAAACTACTTGACGGATTTTCATGAAACTTCACACGAATATTGCTCTTGATGTCTAATTGATCCTAGCAAAATTTCAGGTCGGCCGGAAATTCAAGATGGCCACCATGGCTAAAAATAGATTTTCAAAATACAAGTTTGTAGAGACTAATTCTTGAAAACTATAAGTGATATTGATATGGGACTTTTTCTAAAATGATCAGCATGACATTCCAAGTCGAACATTATTTTGATTCAATGTTAAACATGGCTGTCAGTGGCCATCTTTGTTTACATAGAGTTATATAATGAAAACTTGTAGCGACTACTCCTCTGAAACTACTTTACAGATTTTCATGAAACTTTACAGCAATGTTGCTCTTGATGTCTAATTGATCCTAGCAAAATTTCAGGTCAGCCGGAAATTCTAGATGGCCGCCACGGCTAAAAATAGATTTTCCAAAAAAAAGTTTGTAGCGACTACTTCCTGAAATCAAAATCAATCAGTAGAGCTTCAAGGTCATTGACCTCTTGTTTATTTTTTTTTTTATTATTTTTTTTTTAAATAATGTTTTTGTTTACTTTCGGGGGCATATAGTAATCGCACCGTCCTTCTGTCTGTCTGTCTGTCCTTCTGTCCGGATTCCGTCCGTCATTCCGCAGTTTGTGTCAGGACTGTACCTTCAAAACCCCTGCATGGATTTTTAATTAACTTGGCACAAGTAATCAACATAACAAGACAATGTGTCGCGCACAATACCCAGGTCCGTACCTCAAAGGTCAAGGTCACACTTGCAGTTCATAGGTCAAAAACAGGTACTCAATTTCGTATCTGGACGTTAACGTCACAACCCCTGCAGGGATTTTTAAATAACTTGGCACAAGTGATCACCATAACAAGACAATGTGTTGCGCGCAAACCCAGGTCCGTACCTCAAAGGTCAAGGTCACACTTGCAGTTCATAGGTCAAAAACAGGTACGCATTTTCGTGTCCGGACCGTAACATCACAACCCCTGCAGGGATTTTTAAATTACTTGGCACAAGTGATCACCATAACAAGACGATGTGTCGCGCGCAAAACCCAGGTCTTCAAGGTCAAGGTCACACTTGGAGGTCAAAAGTCAAATTTTGTCCGGTCAATAACTCTGGCATTCATGGATGGATTTTCAAATAACTGGGCACAATTGCTCACCACAACAAGACGATGTGTCGCCCACAAAATCCAGGTTTGTGGCCCCAAGGTCAAGGTCACACTTAGAGGTCAAAGGTCAAATCGTGTCCGGTCAATAACTTTTGCATGCCTGGACGGATTTTCAAATAACTTGGCACAAGTGCTCACCACAAAAAAACAATGTGTCATGCACTCCAGGTCCATGGCTCCAAGGTCAAGGTCATACTTAGAGGTCAAAGGACACTTCAGGAGCATTTATCACTTACAGTGATATTTCTTCTCTTTTTTAGCTCACCTGAGCCGAAGGCTCAAAGGTGAGCTATTGGGATCACTCTTCGTCCGTCGTCCGTCGTCCGTCGTCGTCATTAACTTTTGCTTCAAACGACTTCTCCTCAGAAACCGCATGGCCAATTATCACCAAACTTCACGTGGATGATCCTTAGATGAATGGTTTTTAGATTTGTTAAAATTAGGTCAGTGCAACATCCAAGATGGCCTCCATTACCATATATGGTTGAAACCTTAAAAAATCTTCTTCTCAAGAACCGCTGGACAGATTTTAACAGTTTTTCTTTTAAAATGATCGCCAACGTCTAGACTATCAAGTTTGTTCAAATGAAGTCCCCGGGTTCAAAAATGGCCATGCCCCATGGGTCCAAAGTTTGTATATTGAGATTTTGCAGTTTTTTCATATAGACATATAGGAAAAAACTTTTAAAAATCTTCTTCTCTGAAACCACAAGGCACAGAGGTCTCATGTATTACATGTAGCATCAGCTTATGGTCCTCTACTTAGTTTGTTAAAATGGTGACCCTGGGGTCAAATTTGTCCCCGCCCCGGGGGGTCACAGTTTTACATAGACTTATATAGGATTTTTTTTTTTTTAAAAATCTTCTTCTCGGAAACTGCAAGAGACAGAGGTTTGATATTTTGCATTTACTATAAGCTTATGGTCCTTTACCAAGTTTGTTCAAATGGTGACCCTGGGGTCACATTTGGCCCCGCCCCAAGGGACACATGTTTTACATAGACATGTATAGGGAAAAATGAAAAAATCTTCTTCTCTGAAACTGCAAGAGCCAGATGTTTAAATTTTTGCATTTGCTATAAGCTTATGGTTCTCTACCAAGTTTGTTCAAATGGTGACCCAGGGGTCACATTTGGCCCCGCCTGGGGGTCAAAGTTTTACATAGGCTTGTTTAGGGAAAAACTGAAAAAATCTTCTTCTCTGGAATATCACATGGCACGGAGCTCTCATGTATTACATGTAGCATCAGCTTATGTTCCTCTACTTAGTTTTTTCAAATGGTGACCCTGGGGTCAAATTTGTCCCCCCCGGGGGTCACAGTTTTACATAGACTTATATATGAAAAAAAAAAATATTTTCGGAAACTACAAGAGCCAAAGGTTTGATATTTTGCATTTACTATAAGCTCATGATCCTCTACCAATTTTGTTCAAATGGTGACCCTGGGGTCACTTTTTTTCATAGGCTTGAATAGGGAAAAACTGAAAAAAATCTTCTTCTCTTGAACTGCAAGAGCCAGAGGTTTAATATTTTGCATTTACTATTAGATTATGGTCCTCTACCAAGTTTGTTCAAATGGTGACCTTGGGGTAAAATTTGACCCCTCTCCGTGGGTCACAGTTTTACATATAGGAAACATATTAAAGTCTTCTTCTCTGGAACTACAAGAGCCAGAGGTTTAATATTTCGCATTTACTATACTCTTATGATCCTTTACCAAGTTTGTTCAAATGGTGACCCTGGGTTCACATTTGGCCCAGCCCCAGGGGTCACGTTTTACATAGACTTGTATAGGGAAAAAATTAAAAAATCTTCTTCTCTAAAACCACAAAGCACACAGCTCTCATATATTACATGTAGCCCTGGGGTCACATTTGGCTCTGCCCAATGTGTTACTCTCTAGCACCTTCATTTTGTATTTGATCTTTACCAACTTTGTCAGTGTCCTAAACTGTCTATATCAATGTTGTTATACACAACAGAGCCCACATTTCTTGAATAATCTTAACCAAACTTGCACAGATTATATATGACCATAAGATTTCGAAGAAGTTTGATAATATGCCAGTACTCAGGTATCGCTTTAGGGCCATCTTGGCCCTCTTGTATTGGTTCAAATTAACTCAGGTAAGCGATATAGGGCCATCATGGCCCTCTTGTTTTTTTATTCTTTTTTTTTTCTCATAATAAACCTTGGTTCTTTTTTCTTTAATTGGGAGCTTAGGGGTCCTTGTTGGATCAGTTTTACGTAGAACAACTTCAAAAATCTTCTTCTCTGAAACTACAAGAGATTATTTAAAGATTTAATATTTTTTATTTATTACCAGCTTTTGGATCCTCTTCCAATTTTGTTCAAATGGTGAACCTGGGATCAAATTTGGCCCTTCCCCGATGGTAGCCAGTAGAGCGATGAAGGCCCTCTTGGCAGGGCTCTAGAAAAGAATTTCTCGGTATTGTGTACATCGCCCTAGATTTAAAATAATTGTGTATTGTTACTCTCCGAACTTATCTTAATTGTGTAAATACTCCCTATATTTAAATTAATTGTGTACAACAAAAAATGATTGTGTAATTATACTTATGATGCAATAAACACTGAGTATTTTTTATCTTTATTTATGGAACCATTGCTACTTTGCAATGAAAACAGTCATTACATAATACAGAAACACATAAAAAATGTCAAAACTACAAAAACAATGTCAAAACACTATTGACTAGTAAAGTTTTAAGTAATGTCATTTAAGTAATGTCACTGACAACATAAGGTTGGTCATAGCACTATTAATTACAGTTTAAAGTCATCAAACAAACAAACAAATATGACAGAAATGCTCTATACATAAAACAAGAACAATGTCACAGTGACAGTCAAAATGAAGTTGGCCATATCACCAGAAGTTTAAAAAATAATGTCATGAAACAAACAAACATGGCAGAAATGTTCTATACATACTGCAAGAACAATGGCACAGTCAAAATGAAGTTGGTCATAGCATTATTAAAGGTTAAAATCATCAAACATGACAGAAATGCTCTACATTTAGTACTAGCCCATCAAACTTGTTTTGCTTTCTTCCTTGGCGCATAGTCCTGAATTAGTCGTCCCTTTCTGCGTTTTTTGGTCAGCCACAGTTTGCATGCTGGTGTGGGGTCAAAGTCCTTTACTTCAGGTCCACATGCTGATATCATCATCAACATTTCCAGGGTTTCACTCTTCAAAGGTGATCTGAACTTAGTTTTCAGTCTATTCTGGCAACTAAATCCCCTTTCACACTCCACACTGGTCACAATTAGGCACGAGGCAATTTTAGCTAGCACTGAAATATTGGGAAATTTGTCTTTGTGCAGAAGGATTGTTCTTTGACAGATGATTTTCAGTGGATGTTTGGAGTATGAGCCTTTTACCATTGAATGAAACTCTGTTATTTCATTCAAAAGACCTTCCTTGCTCAAGAGTGGCGGAACAGCAGTCACTTGTTCGGAAAGTCCCTCCTCTTGCAGGTCACCCTCAACAACTTTTACCGTCTTCTCATTGCCATAGAATTTCCCAAGGTCCACACAAGCTTGATTTATTTCATCTTGTTTCAAAGCCATCACTGTAATGGGCTCAAAAACTTTGGCCATGTCATTCAGAACTGATGTGTTCTCCTTTCGGAATCTTCTATTGATATTTCTGGTGATGTTTTCAATGTATTTTTCACGCACACTTTCAAATTCTGTTTGAGACCGTTCGCTGGAATGGGTGAGTTTTTCTCCACCAAGATATACCCCTTCGTCTTCACATTTCAAGCTCTCTTTCATTGCTTTCAGGTTTTTTCCATCCTTGAGTTTCAATTCCTGTATGTTGCTCGTCAAACGATCTGCACTTGGCAACACTTCACTGAACAAAATGTCCCTTTTCTGCAACTCTTCTGATGCATTGCCCAACAGCTCATGAATGTCCAGTAGAAGACTGACCAGTAAAACCACCTTGTGAGTTGAGAAATACTTGAGCAACCCCTTTGCAACGCTGTTCTTGTCATTTGCAAATTTTGAAAGTGTTGTAAGTACAGACTCGTAGCAGCTACACAGTGCGTACCAGCATCCCTGAGACCTAGCCACCGGATCGAATATGGCTCTTTCACTGTGAGTTCGGGTTCTTCCAACAACTTCTGAATTTCCTTCAGGGTCCCTGTTCTGATGGATGACCCACTCATGAAAACATATAACGAACCAATCTTTTCTTTCAATTTCTTCAAGGCATCTATTTCTTTAATTGAATCAGTCACTGCCAAATTTAAACGGTGTGGAAAACAATGTGTCTGAACAAGGAATGGACTGTATTTGCTTTTCATCTGAACGCCAACACCAGTTTTTCCACCAGTCATCACAGAAGCCCCATCTGTTCCCAATGAAACACATTTGTTCACATTGATTCCCAGTCCTTGCAGTACACCTATAGTTGCATTTACTATGGTTGTTGCACATCCGTTATGGACAGCCACATTTGCTAAGAACTGTGTCACTGGTTCTCCCCTCTTCACATATCGCACACAAATACAAAAATGTTTTTCAATAGCAATGTCTGTGCTTTCATTTAGGATTATTGAGAACAACTCGGAAGCATTGATGTCCTTTACTAGTTCATCTTTTAAAGTTTTCACAATACAGGATTGCAATTCATTTAGTGTTGTGCAGCTGATGTTCTGGTATGGCATCTCACCGCCATTCAATCTCTGTAGCTCGAGCTGATCATTTACCTTTGTAGTAGGCATTTCATGTTTTGCTAAAAAGTACACCGTCCTCATCAAGGTTCGATCCTCATCACTAACAGTTGCAACAACAACCGGTTCATCGACTAAATCAACAAAGTCAGGGGCTGCAGCCCTTTTAGCAACAACCTTTCAGCATATTGATGTTCTACTGAACCATTGTGCCTTGTAATGGCATCATTTTGAACATTGGATGTACCTTCTGTAGCCCAAACACTGCTCTGTTTGGCTTCTCTGCAATATGTACATTTAAGTAATATTTCTTTTTTCTCTTCAACTGTCTGTGTGATTATTTCAAGCCATGGGTAAGTTTTTTCCCAAGATTTAAATGTTTTTTCAGACACTTTGGACCCATCGTGTTTCCTTCCCTGTTTACCCTTAGTGCTGGATATCTCTATAGCATTATCTATCAAAGCATCTATAATTAGTGTAATAATGGCCTTTGATGATATAACAGGGGCTTCAATGTTTATAAATTGTAAAATCGATTGTGTTTTGGGTTGATTTTCAGGTCTTTTGGCTGGTCGTCGTCCTCGTCTTGCAGACATGTTGATTGGGATAGACTGGTTTATAAAATGCATAGACTAATTCTCTTGTCCGTATTGACACAATTTCAAAGTAGATTAAATACTCCAAATACTGGTAAAATAATTTAAAATACGTATGCATTACACCAAAAAAAATGACTTTTAAAAATACTGAACTATATCTAAAAGCATACAGTTGCTGCCACGCGGATTACGACTTTTTCACAGCATCCCCGCGGCCGTTTTTCAATCGAAGTCATAAATCCCCACGTATTGTCACCGGAAATATCACGGGGATTCCCCGCGACTGTAAAAATCGCCACGATTGCAAAATCCAGTCTCGAAAGAAAGAATCAATGAAAATGTAATCAAAATGATAAATACAATGAACAATTTTGGAAGCAATACATATTACCAATTTTTAATGCATTTAATAATGCGTGTTTTTCGTTTTTGCTGTCCAAAAGTCGCATTTCTCTTCACCGGACATAAATTGGCTACCCACAATCCTTTGCGATGTGTGTACCTATTAACAAGGCGGCACTTATAACCGGTTTATGACCCGGAATTCTTTACAATTTTTCGGATTATTTCTGACTGAAGAACTCATCGATGTATTAATAATCAACAGCAGAATAGTAAAATATGTTACAAATAACGATTAATTAAAAATATAATTCTAATTTCCAGTATAAGAATTATTACTTATTGAATTTTATGTTCAGTCACCGCGAAGTCGGTAATAGGAACCGCCATATAACTATCGTGACCCAGTATACATTATCCGGGCATTTGAATTTTCCGAAAACAAAAATAAAATTGTCTTCTGCTTCTATTTTTTAATAGTTATTGAATAATAATGCATTGAATTGACTGCAAAATTGTACATTGATACTGAAGATAAATCGCGGCGATGGCCTGCGATTTCACAGGGGTGTGCGAATCAAAACGGATCACGGCGAATCGTGGTTATTGTGTCGCGGTGGTCAAAAGTTATTATCCCCGCGATGAGTGGACTCTCCGCTGATCGCGGGGACAAAATCAGTGTGTCCGCGGTGAGATAAAATCCCCGCGTTGAGTGTGATTAGTCGTAATGCGAGGCAGCAACTGTAACTTTAAAAAAAATACATAAAATCGATCTATTAAACTTGATACAAATTCCGAAAAAAGTAACCCGGGAACCGAGAACGCGATCCCAAGCGACTCCATCGTCAATGTCATTCAGACGCTTTATCTTCTATATAAGTTATTGCGGGCAAGCGCTTAAACGACTCAGTTTTTTGACAGGTACTCGAATAAAGTCAAAACGGCCGTAATAAATCTAAATGGCCGCGGAAATCGGCAAAAAGACGATTTGTGTTCTTTTTTGTATTTACGTATTCAGGATTTTAAAAGCATATCTGGTACGTCCAGAATTAATTATTTTTGCGTATTTATTGATTTTAATTGCGTAAAATACGCCGATACGCCCCTTATCTAGAGCCCTGTTAACTGTATTTGATGGCCTCATTATACCCCCCGCAAAGTTTGGCCGCAGACGCAATTCTTGTCGGGGCTATTTCTCAATAACTCCTTCTTAAAGGTGGACATCATTTAATAAAATATTTCATATGCGGTTTGCCGCAGTGGGCGAAACACCCTCAGGCTGAGGTCTTGTTTAATATTTCTTTTTTTTTATGCCCCTCTCTTTGGGGAGGCATATAGATTGGCACTTGTCCGTCCATACGTTCGCCCGTCCGTCCGAACATCCATCCATCTGTCCCAAAAACTTGTGTCACGCGATCCTCCATAACTATATTGAAAAAAAAGTCCTTATGTACATGTAGCTTAAAGAAATTGAAAGTTATTTTTAATTTGAAGTATTATAAAATATTTGCATGAGAAAACATTCTCTTTCACTAATTAGTTGTGATCCAATGTAAGTATCAGAGTTATCTCCCATTTAGTTAAAGCAGCTTATTTGATATTAAAAAATACCAATATGATAAAGAACATGGTTAAACGTCACTAAATAACAGTTCTGTGTTTGAAGTTATAAAAACTGCAAAATCAATGGATACTAACCTTGTGGTTAAAATGCGGTAATGAACCAAAGTTTTAAAAAATTGATATTACCTCCCTTTACATTGAAATAAGAACGAAATTATAATATCTCTAAAGCAGGTATTTTGTTATATTTTTCGCAGATATCATTTCAAGCACAATGCTCTGCATATATCTGCTAATTATGTTAATTATATTGTTAATGACCTCCGAATATGCGCAAATCAATTCGCCATGCAATTTACTTGCTAAACTTATTTTTATCAGTATAATTAACCCACGGTCATGAAACTTCACAGTGATGTTGACCAGCAAGTGAAGATGCCCGCCTAGGTTTTCATTTTTATTTTGGACCAAGAACCAGAGAGTTATGGCCCTTAGCTCAGTAAAAATAGGGGCAAAATTTTGTGTTGCGCGATCCTCCATAACTATTAAACCCACGGTTGCGAAACTTTACAGGAATGTTGACCAGCAAGTGAAGATGCGCACCTGGGTTTTCATTTCTTATGGGATGAAGAGTTGTCCGTCTTCCATCCGTCGTCCGTTAACTTTTGCCTTGTGAACACTCTAGAGACTTCATTATATATTGGATCTTTACCAAACTTTTCCAGGGTCTTTATATTAATGAAAACTCGGACAAGGTCAGATAAGTAACACCAGAGTAATGGCCCTTGTTTTGCTGAAAAATGCCCTATTATGTCTAGTGAACACTCTAGTACCTTCATTTTGTATTTGATCTTTACCAAACCTGGCCAGATTGTTCATATTAATGAAAGAGTAGACAAGTTTGAAAATTAGACAGATTGGATTTAATTAAGTATCAACAGAGTTATGGCCCTTGATTTATTAAAAAATTGCCATATTCATCCTTGTGAACACTAGCTACAACCTTCGTTTTGTATTTGATCTTTACAATACTTGGCCAGATGGTTGGTATTAATGAAAGCTTGTACAAGTTTGAAAACCGGCTATATCGGATTAGTAACACCAGAGTTATGGCCCCTTGATTTATTGAAAAGCGCCATATTCTGCCTTGTGAACATTCTAGCATCTTCTTTTTGTATTCGATGCCCCTATCAATGTTTTCCCCCCACCAAGGGGGCGGCGGGCTTACCCATGGGCATTAGACAGATGTATAAATTGACCAATTCCCATCCCTAGGAGAAATATATATGACTAATTCAACAGGGTCTACCATTGTATGATGTTTACCAAACTTCGCCAAATTGGCATTGTTTTTAATGTGTGCACCTCTGTCCTATGGACACATTTCCAGTAAAAATATTTAATTTGCATTTATAGTACTTTTATGTTTTCTTATGCATAAATATTTTAAAATGAAAATGCAAAATAATAATTCACAAAATCTTTTAGATTGAGTTTGATTGTAGAGAAATGTTACAAACATGGTAATTTGTTTGGTCATAATTTTTCTTTATCAAATGTTTTACATGTTTAAAAAAAGTTCTGTTATTTTTCAACTCTTCTGAGAAAATGTCTGTGATGAAATGTTCCAAGAATTCACCAGTGACTTAATACATCTTTATCTATGATCTTATCTACCATTATTTGATTACCAAGCAATCTTCATGTCGTCAATCGCTGATTAATGCACAAGTTTATTGAGCTTGATGTTATTGTCTCAATCGCGAGACCGTCACCTGACATACCTGGATTTGACCTGGATCAATGGCCTGGGGGAAAGTTGGTGAAAGTGTTATTTACAAACAGTTTATTGGCTTAATTGATCTTATCAAAGGATTAGCAGCACACTTATGAAGTCTTTAATGATGTCTGTAATTAAACAGGTTTCGATACGACTTGAAACAAATTGCCGGTATCAGTTATTTAGAAGTGGAAAATGAATGTTTGTTAAAGGAAACGCAGAAATTATCGGATAGCGAAAACGAAAGTAGACTTTGTCGGCATGAATTTGGTGAATGTGTATGATTTAATTAATGAATTTTATAAAGATTTTATTCAAAAGGAGTTCCGTGATTGAAGTACATTGCTTTTGTTTGATGTTTCCTTGCTTGATTTAAGATTTTACTTTAAAAAAAAAGGGGTTCCTTGATTGATGTTGGTTGCTTTTGTTCCATGACACTTGATTCTTATTTGAGAGACTCGGAATCCAGACCATAATATAAAGCTGACATATTTATAGTGTTAGTTGATCTTACATGTGTATCCTTGGTTATTAATGTTTATAATTAATAATTAATAATTAATAAATTAATAATAAAAAGAAAATGAAAAAAGCATGAAAACAAAATGTTGTTTAAAAATTGTTTTTACTCACTCTTGTTATCTCCCCTGAAATCAATGAAGAAACTTGTTTAAAAGTGTTTATTTAGGTATTCGTTTATGGAATTTTGGTAAAAAATACTGCTCGCGCGCTAAAATTAGCCCTCGAAAAAACAGATTTTTGCCATGAATCTCCCTTAAAAAAATCACTAAACTTCCAGATTGAGGTCCTGAAAATATCACATGTATGCACCTATATCAATGATGCGCCCTCACGCCCTCACCCCCACCCCCCCACTCACATGGAGGACTGGGAGGGGAATTGTTTTTCCATTATTTGGATATCAAAATTTTAACGCAATCATATAAAACAATTTAGATTAAATTCAGATACACATGAACTATCAATAAAAAAAATGAAATGAGGCCACAATAAAAATTGCCAGATATCCCCTCCCTCCCCAAGTTGCTTTTCGACCACAAATTTCTTTAAAATGACAGCAATTTTGGATTATAACTGATAAAAATAATAAAATTTCACACACTGCCCCAATTTTACTATAATTTGTATGAGATTCAGCATGACATGATGTTGGTCCTTGTTGAAAATTATTTTGATTCGACATTAAACATGGTTGCCAGCGGCCGTCTTTGTTTACATAGATTTATATATAAAAACTTGTAACGACTACTCTGAAACCACTTGACAGATTTCTTGAAACTTCACAGGAATGAATGCCGATCTAGCTATCAAAACCTATCAGTACAGCTTCAAGGTCATTGACCTTTTGTTACTTATTCATTTTTAGCTCTACTTGCTGAAAATTGCTGTTTTGCCTCATTAACACGATAAGGCCTTCATTTTAAATCCGATCCTTTTCAAACTTTACCAGATTGTTGATATCAATAAAAGCTCTGACGAGTTCGAAAACCAGTCTGATCAGACCAGTAACACCAGAGTAATGGCCCTTGATTTAGTTGAAAATGCTGTATTTTACCTCGTTAAGACGACTAAGTGTCTTCATTTTTCATCCAATCTTTACCAAACTTCACCAGATTGTTACTATCAATGAAATTATGGACAAGTTTGAAAACGAACCAAATCAGATTATTAACACCAGAGTTATGGCCCTTGAATTAGTTCAAAGATGCTGTATTTTGCCTCGTGAAGGCGATAGGACCTTCATTTGGGCGGATTTCAGCAAAATTTGTCAATACCAAGCCTAGTTGTACATATCGTCACTGTGTTCCGGTTGAATGATTTGGTGGCCGGTTGAATGATTTATTGCCCATCAAAGGTTTTTAGCTCTACTGGCCAAAGGCCAGGAGGGGTTATGCGATCACTTTTCATCCGTCGTCCGTCTGTCCGTCCGTCTGTCCGTCTGTTAGCAATTTTATAAAATCGACATCTCCTCTGAAACTTAATGAAACTTCATCACAATGTTACTTGGGAGGGCCCCTCTCAGATTTGTGTTTTCGTGGCTGCCAGTCATCCAAGATGGCCGCCATGGCTAAAACTAGGTCCAATTTAAGGAAATTTCAAACGAAATCTCCTCCGAAACCACTTATTCCATTCTACTGAAATATCATATACATGTTCCTTGGGTTGGCCTCTATCAAGTTTGTGTTTTTCGTTATCGTCGAATAGTCAAAATGGCCGCCAAGGCAACCCAAAAACGACATCTCCTCCGAAACCACTTATTCCATTATTGTGAAATATCATATACATGTTCCTTGGGTTAGCCTCTATCAAATTTGTGTTTTTGGTTATCGTCAAATAATCAAAATGGCCGCTCCGGCGACCCAAAGTTTACATAGAGTTATATATAGAAAACATGTTTCTTGGGTTGGCCTTTATCATGTTTATGTTTTTGAATCACATCATACAAGTAGAGCGTCTGCAGGCCCTCTTGGGCCTCTTGTTAATACACAATCTTTGTCCGGACTAGTTCTCCTGAACCCCTGGCCAGATTACAATGAAACTTGGCAAGGAAGATCAGTATCAAGCCTAGCTGTGCATATCATTGCCATGTTCCGGTCAAATGATCTTTGGCAGAGTTATGACCCTTTAAAAAATTTAATACACAAACTTTGTCCTGACTAGCTCTCCAGATCCCCCGGCCGCATTTAAACAAGTCTTGGCAGAGATGATGAGTACCAAGCCTAGTTGAGCATATTATCACCGTGTTCCAGTTGAATGAATTTTGGCAGAGTTATGACCCTTTAAAGGTTTTAATACACTATCGTTTTATATACTAGTTCTCCTGAACCTCTGGCCAGATTTCAGCAAAACGTGGCAGGGATGATCAATACCAAGCCTTGTTGCGCATGTCATTGCCATGTTCCGGTTGAATGATTTTTTACAAGGTTATGGCCCATTTATACACAAACTTTAGCTTTAGCCAGTTGACGGCGTCCACAGGCCCTCTTGGGCCTCTTGTTTATAAATAGAATTGTCTTGAAAAGAAAAACTACCCCACCCACTTTTTATCAAAGTGCACTCCATGAACTGAAGAAGACAATGACAGTCCCTTTCCTGGACTCTTGAAGACTCTTTGATAGACAGTCTAGATGTCTATAAACTACTCGATTGCCACCTTGCCGTACATAATTTAAGCACATACTAAATTCCATGATCCCCAATTGCTGTTTGGAATTGATGGTAGAAAGAAAGTTAACAAGCACTTTTATCATGTTTAAGGGAGTGAATTAAACTTTCTCATCCAGGTATTAGTTATAATTTTGAAGGTGTTGAAATATTCAGTACTTGAAAATAAGGGATGTTACACTCAAACCTTACCCTCAATGTCTATTTATGAAAAATCAAAAATATCTGACCATAATTATGCCCCCCACTTTGAAGAAGAGGGGCATATTGCTATGCACACGTCGGTCTGTCTGTCTGTCTGTCTGTCTGTCTGTCCCATTTTGCTTTCCTCTCATTTTAAAGAAAACTGTTTGAGATATTTAGTCGATATTTGTTGTGAATATATCTAGTATCAAAATAAAGGCCGAGTTTTATTATCATCACATTTGGTCAAGGTCACTGGTTTCCACTCAATAACTTAGTTTCATTTGAGGGATTTTAACAAAATTTCACCAGCAAGTGGCTTATGAAACGAATATTTTGCATCGATTTTGCTCACAGGTCAAGGTTACTCATAATAGATAGCAAATTAGTTTCTCCTCAATAACTTCAGTTACAACGGAGTTATAGATAGCCCTTGAGGTGGGGCATGTATATATGTTTTACAAGCACCTCTTGTTTAAATCAAATATATCGACATTGGTTTTAAAATAAGACAACCAAAAGAAGTTACATAAACAGGGCTTTGCTAGAGTTCCCACAGGGGCCCTGTTCCCAAGCGAAACGGAATTGCAAATGGCAAAACGTTTGTCAAGTGCTTCAGCAAATTTGGCGAAAGTCATTTGATTCATGTAAACAGACTGTTGGCATTGAAAGTGGATAAAAACAAATCCGTGGTCACGGCCATGTTTTTGGAACAAAAGAGCTAAAATAAATAGATTGTGTTACGGCCTTTATGCTTCTTATTACATACAACAAATTATATGCAAAACGACATTTAACTGCAAGTGCACTTGGTGCGCCTATACTGTAGGCAAATTAGAAACCCAACGGAAAAAAGTCGCGTTTTTTTCAACAATAAAACACGTAAAATGAGCGAGTAAAATGGAAAGATCAACACACATGTCATCTCAAAATCATAATACATCATACAAAGATTTACATCCTTTTAGCTAAAATAACTCTTTTATTCAAAACAGAAAGTAGCCCATGATACGTAAGCAACATGTCAACATGTCACCAGGCTGTTTATTTTGAGTTGTATCCGACACTGCAAAAACTGAACAATTGTGTCATCAGGTTTTCCACCATGGGTAAATTTACATGATTGATTGATTGGTTGAAGTGTTTCTCGATGCACAAACACATAAAAAAGTCGTAGGGCATCAAAAGAAAAGAATACAGGCCCACTCTCCATTTACATCTAGATAAAAATTATACAATATCTTCACCCCTAGAACTGCAGTCTCAGAGTTACTGCAGGTTGTGACTGTTCTTCTCTACTAAGTGGAAGGAGACTTGGTACTAACTTTAACTTGGATGGTACCACTGACTTACATGTCCCGCTGTGACAAATATTGATAATAATAGAGGCAACATGGTAACGTGTGCGTGTATTTATATACATATACATTTGGTATGTATATGTGTGTATATATATATATATATATATATATATATATATATACACAGACCAAAATATATATCAAACATAAAATAAGAAAGTTATGAACATTTGATCAGAATTTTTGAATTAAATGTTGCTAAAGTGGCTAAAAAAGCTTAGACAAAAGTCGCTAAAACAAATTCAATTGGCTAAAGAAAATTGAGGTGGATTAACCAAAGTAGCTAAAACAATTTTGGTCTAATGAAGAGCCCAGTAATGTTTATTAACAACATAAAAACAGTAAATACAAAATGCCAAAATAATAAGTAAAGAACAATGCAGATGATATATAAGTAATTGCATGAAGTAACAAAACAATGCCCAGTAAAACTGTGTTAAACACACTTGTGCTAAGTTTAACCATACCTTGTCAGTGAAATTACCAGGGGTTTTGGAATGGACATAATGTCCTACTTTCCTAACAATTTCTATATCAATGTTTCTATCAATTGCAGAAGTAGTCTCCGTAGGCCAAAAATAATTTTGCGGTATAAGCCTGGTCAGCCAAGCCCAACAATTTAATAGATTCCTCTAGATTTTTCCGATTGACGAAGCCTCTAGCGCCTTAAACGGCACTCTATGGGACAGAAAAACGGAACCATCTGTTTCTCCCAAATTATCAGTTTGGGTAATATAATCGTGCAAACTGCCAAAAGTGTAATAGTCTTAAGTCTAAGAGATTTTATGTCTAGATCAGAGTTGTCAGGCCAGCCTAGAAACAAATCATGAAAATGTTTTACTGGCATAGCCCTAGATTTAGTGATAGGCGCAGAAGTACCACATTTAACTAATGCTATGAGCAATCGCTTTATGCTCTCGCTCTCCATGAAATTGATCATATTTTTAGCTTTATAAACATGGCCGAAGGCTCAAGGTGATCTATTGGGATCACTCTTCGTCCGTCGTAATTTACTTTTGATTCAAACGGTTTTACATAGACTTGTATAGGGAAAAACTTAAAAAATATTCTTCTCTGAAACTGCAATAGCCAGAGGTTTAATATTGTGCAGTTGTTATAAGCTTATGGTCTACCAAGTTTGTTCAAATGGTAACCCTGGGGTCACATTTGGCCCGCCCCAGGGGTGACATGTTTTATATAGACTTCTATCGGGAAATACTTAAAAAATCTTTTTCTCTGAATCTACAAGAGCCAGAGGTTTAAAATTTTGCATTTATTATAAGCTTATGGTCCTCTACCAAGCCTGTTCAAATGGTGATCCTGTGGTCACATTTGGTCCCGCCCAGAGGTCACATGTTTTACAAAGACTTACACAGGGAAAATTTAAAAAAATCTTCTTCTCAGAATTTAAAAAAATCTTCTTCTCAGAAACAGCTTCGTCAATTGTGACCCAACTTTACATGGATGATCCTTAGGTGAATGTTTTTCAAGTTTGTTAAAATTAGATAAACATGACATCCAAGATGGCCACCATAGAAACATCTATGAGTTACTTCTTGTACACTGGGAAGCTAAGGCTGTGGGTTCAAATCCATGCATTTTTAGCTCTTCTGATCAGAGATCAGCAGAGCTTATGCCGTGGTGCAGCGTCCGTCGTCCGTCCGTCCGTCTGTCTGTCCGTAAACTTTTATTTGTAGCGACAACTCCTCTGAAACTACTGGATGGATATTCATGAAACTTTACAGAAATGTTGCCCATAAAGTCTAGTTGATCCTAGCAAAAATTCATGTTGATGTGAAATCCAAGATGGCTGCCAAAGCTAAAAATAGAGTTTTAAAATACAAGTTTGTAGCGACTACTTCTTGAAAACTATAAGTGATATTGATATGGGACTTTTTCTAAAATGATCAGCATGATATGATGTTGATCCTTGTCAAAAATCGTTTTGATTCAACGTTAAACATGGCTGCCAGCGGCCATCTTTGTTTACATAGAGTTATATAGTAAAAACTTGTAGCGACTACTCCTCTAAAACTACTTGACGGATTGTCATGGAACTTTACAGGAATGTTGCTCTTGATGTCTTATTGATCCTAGCAAAAGTTCAGATCTGCCAGAAATTCAAGATGGCCGTCACAGCTAAAAATAGATTTTTAAAAAATAAGTTTGTAGCGACTACTTCTTGAAAACTATAAGTGATATTGATATGGGACTTTTTCTAAAATGATCAGCATGACATGATGTTGATCCTTGTGGAAAATTATTTTGATTCGACATTAAACATGGCTGCCAGTGGCCATCTTTGGTTACATAGAGTTATATAGTAAAAACTTCTAGCAACTACTCCTCTGAAACTACTTGACGGATGTTCATGAAACTTCACAGGAATGTTGCTCTTGATGTCTAGTTGATCCTAGAAAAAGTTCAGGTCGGCCGGAAATTCAAGATGGCCGCCACAGCTAAAAATAGATTTAAATAAATAAGTTTGTAGCGACTACTTCTTTAAAACTATAAGAGATATTGATATGGGACTTTTTCTAAAATGATCAGTATGATGCTCTTGATGTCTGGTTGATCTTAGAAAAATTTCAGGTCGGCCGGAAATTCAAGATGGCCGCCACGGTTAAAAATAGATTTTCAAAAAACAAGTCTGTAGCGACTACTTCCTGAAATCAAAATCAATCAGTAGAGCTTCAAGGTCATAAGTTTGTAGCGACTACTGCTTGAAAACTATAAGTGATATTGATATGGGACTTTTTCTAAAATGATCAGCATGACATGATGTCGATCCGAATCGAACATTTTTTTGATTCGACGTTAAACATGGCTGCCAGTGGCCATCTTTGGTTACATAGAGTTATATAGTAAAAACTTGTAGCGACTACTCCTCTGATACTACTTCACGGATGTTCATGAAACTTAGCAGGAATGTTGCTCTTGATGTCTGGTTGATCCTAGAAAAATTTCAGGCTCGCCGGAAATTCAAGATGGCTGCCACAGCTAAAAATATATTTAAAATAAATAAGTTTGTAGCGACTACTTCTTGAAAACTATAAGAGATATTGATATTGGACTTTTTCTTAAATGATCAGCATGACATGATGTTGGTCCTTGTCGAAAATCTTTTTGATTCGACGTTAAACATGGCTGCCAGCGGCCATCTTTGTTTACATAGAGTTATATAATGAAAACTTGTAGCGACTACTCCTCTGAAACTACTAGACGGATTTTCATGAAACTTCACAGGAATGTTGCTCTTGATGTCTTATTGATCCTAGCAAAATTTCAGGTCGGCCGGAAATTCAAGATGGCCGCCAGCGCTAAAAATAAATTTTCAAAATACAAGTTTGTAGCGACTACTTCTTGAAAACTGTAAGTGATATTGGTATGGGACTTTTTCTAAAACGATCAGCATGACATGTTGTTGGTCCTTGTCAAAAATCGTTTTGATTCGACGTTAAACATGGCTGCCAGCAGCCATCTTTGTTTACATAGAGTTATATAGTTAAAACTTGTAGCGACTACTTCTTTGAAACTACTTGGCGGATTTTCATGAAACTTTACAGAAATGTTGCTCTTGATGTCTAATTGATCCTAGCAAAAGTTCAGGTCGGCCGGAAATTCAAGATGGCCGCCACGGCTAAAAATAAATTTTCAAAAAACAAGTTTGTAGCGACTACTTCCTGAAATCAAAATCAATCAGTAGAGCTTCAAGGTCATTGACCTCTTGTTTCTTTTGTTTAATTTTTCTAAAGTTTGTATATAAAGATTTTGCATGTTTTACATAGACTTATATATAGGGAAAACTTAAAAAATCTTCTTTTCTGAAATTACAAGAGCCAATGTTTTGCGTTTGCTATAGGCTTATGGTCCTCTACCAAGTTTGTTCAAATGGTGACCCCAGGGGTCAAATGTTTTACATAGACTTGTATAGGGAAATACTTAAAAAATATTCTTCTGAAACTACAAGGATTAATATTTTGCATTTTGCATTTACTCTAAGCTTATGGTCCTCTACCAAAATTGTTCCAATGGTGATCCTGGGGTCACATTTGGCCCTGCCGTGTGGTCACATGTTTTACATAGACTTATATAGGGATAATCTTCAAAAAATCGTCTTCTCAGAAACATTTTTGACCAAACTTCACATGGATGATCCTTAGACGAATATTTTTCAAATTTGTTAAAATACGTGACATCCAAGGTGGCCATCATAGAAAAATCTTTGAATTACTTCTTGTACACTGGGAAGCTAGGGCCGTGGGTTCAAATCCCATTCACTGGAGGTAAACCTTTTTTTTTTTTAAATCTTCTTTTTAATATTTAGCATGGAGTTGTCGGTTTAAATTTTGGTTGAGGGTGTTGTTGTGTTTTGCACTTGTAAAAAGGTATTGAAAGGAATTTAATGATATAAGAGCCATTTTAGCTTGTCCACTGGCCCTCTTGTTTTTTGTTATTATTAATGATTGCTAACCCTTGGTCTTTCAAGTTTTCTCATTTGAAGTCCCTGGGGTCAAAGATGGCTGTAACCCCTGGGTCCAAAGTTTGTAAGTAGAGATTTTGCATGTTTTTACATAGAATTACATAAGGAAAGATGTAAAAACACCTTCAATCACCATTTGCGAGGGGACAATTTTTTCATCATTGCAAAGATCCTCAGATGATCGATTCAGGGACATCTTGGCCCTCTTGTTTTGTTTATCAAAGATCAGCAGAGTTTATGCCGTGGTGCGGTGTTCGTCGACCGTCTGTCTGTCTGTCCGGCATTTTTTTTTGCGGCGACTACTCCTCTGAAACTACTGGATGGATTTACATGAAACTTTACAGGAATGTTGCCCATGATGTCTAGTTGATCCTAGCAAACGTTGATGTGAAATCCAAGATGGCCACCAAAGCATAAAACAGATTTTTAAAAAACAAGTTTGTAACGACTACTTCTTGAAAACTATAAGTGATGTTGATATGGAACTTTTTCTAAAATGATCATCATGATATGATGTTGGTCCTTATAGAAAATCATTTTGACTCGACGTTAAACATCGCTGCCAGTGGCCATCTTTGTTTACATAGAGTTATATAGTAAAAACTTGTAGCGACTTTTCCTCTGAAACTACTTGACAGATTTTCATGGAACTTCTCAGGATCCTAGCAAAATTTCATGTCGGCCGGAAATTCAAGATGGCCACCACGGCTAAAAATAGATTTTTAAAAAGCAAATTTGTAGCTACTACTTTTTGAAAACTATAAGTGATATTGATATGGGACTTTTTCTAAAATGATCAGCTTGACATGATGTTGATACTTGTCGAAAATTATTTTGATCAACATTAAACATGACGGCCAACGGCCATCTTTGTTTACTTATAGCGACTACTCCTCTGAAACTACTGGATGGATTTACATGAAACTTTATAGGAATGTTGCCCATGATGTCTAGTTGATCCTAGCAAACGTTGATGTGAAATCCAAGATGGCAACCAAAGCATAAAACAGATTTTTAAAAAACAAGTTTGTAACGACTACTTCTTGAAAACTATAAGTGATGTTGATATGGAACTTTTTTCTAAAATGATCATCATGATATGATGTTGGTCCTTATAGAAAATCATTTTGACTCGACGTTAAACATCGCTGCCAGTGGCCATCTTTGTTTACATAGAGTTATATAGTAAAAACTTGTAGCGACTTTTCCTCTGAAACTACTTGACAGATTTTCATGGAACTTCTCAGGATCCTAGCAAAATTTCATGTCGGCCGGAAATTCAAGATGGCCACCACGGCTATAAATAGATTTTTAAAAAGCAAATTTGTAGCTACTACTTTTTGAAAACTATAAGTGATATTGATATGGGACTTTTTCTAAAATGATCAGCTTGACATGATGTTGATACTTGTTGAAAATTATTTCGATCAACATTAAACATGACGGCCAACGGCCATCTTTGTTTACTTATAGCGACTACTCCTCTGAAACTACTTGACAGATTTTCATAAAACTTCACAGGAATGCTAATCTAGCTATCATAACCTATCACTAGAGCATCAAGGTCATTGACCTCTTGTTTTTTTTACATATCTCTCTGTTGTTTTTTATTGTTTTCGTTTTATCTTATATTATTTGGAAAATAAAATTTAAATTTGAACGCAATCATTTACATATAAAACTATTTAGATTAAAGACAGATGACATATCAATAAAACAAAACTGAAATGAGGCAACAATAAAAAATTGCTAGATTCTCATCCCCTCCCTCCCCGAGTTGCCTTTCGACCACAAATTTCTTTAAAATTACAGCAATTTTGGATTGAAACCGATAAAACAAACAAATTAAATACCACACCCTGCCTCAAATTTTATTATAATTTGTATGAGATTCTAACAATAATTTTACATCGGCCCGAGTTTCTATACCCGCCCCTAGCACAAGCCCCTCCCCACATTGTTTTAGCCTTGTTTTCTGATGGTATATACTGGCTATATAATTCATTATTCTCTGAAAAATCTAATAGTCCAGCTGCGCTGTTCTCCGACAGCTCTTGTTATACGCCCGTTTGAAAAACAGGATGTATTATGGTATGTGATTTTATGTCCGTCTGTACGTTCGTAAACTTTTCGCATTCCGCACTATAACTCCAAAAGTATGAGACCCATTCTCATGAAACTTCATAGGTACATTGCCCTGGGTGATAGGAGAAACCCTATTATTTCTGGGGCAATTAAGTCAAAGGTCAAGGTCACGGGGACCTTACATGGAAATATGCATTCTGCACAATAACTTCAAAATCATAACATTTACACTCCTAAAACTTCATAGATACATTGCCTTAGGTGAGAGGAGGAAGCCTATTGTTTTTTGGTCCAGTAGGTTAAAGGTCAAGGTCACAGTGACCTTATATGGAAATATGCATTCTGCACAATAACTTCAAAACCATAACACCTACACTCATAAGAATTCATAATACTTTGCCCTAGGTGAGAGGAGAAACCCTCTTGCTTTGGGGCCAGTACATCAAAGGTCAAGTTCAAGGTCACAGTGACCTTATATGGAAATATGCATTTCATGCAATTACTTTCAAACCTTAACACCAAAACTCATAAAACTTCATAGGTATATTGCCCCAGGTGAGAGGAGGAACCTTATTGTTTTTGGGGTCAGTAGGTCAAAGGGATGGTCACTGTGACCTTATATGGAGATGTGCATTCCGAACAATTACTTTCCAACCATAACACATACATTTATAAAACTTCATAGGTACATTGACCTAGGTGAGAGGAGGAAGCCTATTATTTTTGGGGTCAGTAGGTCAAAGGTCAAGGTCATAGTGACCCTATATGGAAATATGCATTCCGCACAATAACTTTAAAACCATAACATCTACACTCATTAGACTTCATAGGTACATTGCCCTAGGTGAGAGGAGGGACCCTATTGTTTTTGGGGCCAGTAGGTCAAAGGTCAAGGTTCCAGTGACCTTATATTGAATACGTATTCCGCACAATAACTTTAACACTGTAACACCTACACTCATAAAACTCCAGATGTACAAACGCCCTAAGTGAGAGGAGAACCCTATTACTTTTGGGGTCAGTAGGTCAAGGTCACCATCACCTTATATGGAAATATGAATTCTGCATGATAACTTCAAAACCGTAGCATCTACACTCATGAAATTTCATATGTTCATCACACTTGTCGATTCTTACGGATGGCGGGAGGTGTACAATACTGTTTCTAGTGGGTGGTCTGCCTCCATCACAAAAAAGACAACGTCATATATAACCTTAAATGTGTTGAAAATGACGTAAAACACCATACAAACAAAATACTTGTCGAAAGCAGGAACCCTATTGCTTTTGGGCATTAGGTTATAGGTCAAGGTCACCATCACCTTATATGAAAATATAAATTAAGCATTATAACTTCAAAACTGTAACACCTACACTCATGAATGCATTATTTGAAATATGCATTCCGCACAATAATTTCAAAACTGTAACACGTACATTGCCCTAGGTGAGAGGAGTAACCCTGTTGTTTTTGGGGCCAGTAGGTCAAAGGTCAAGGTAGCCATGCACTAAGACCTTTCAAACTTTGCTTATAGTTGTATCATGGGTGGTACATCGCAACGTGACAAAGCAAATGTGGAAGTGACCTTGACCCTCCAAACAAAGGGCAGATAACTTACTAATTTTTAGGTTCAACTTTTGCGTTTAGGTCACTTTTTCACAAACTGTATGCACTAGACCTTTCAAACTTTGCTTATAGTTGTATCTTGGGTGGTACATGGCAACGTGACAAAGCAAATGTGGATGTGACCTTGACCCTCCAAGCAAGGGCAGATAACCTTATAATTTTTACCTTCAACTTTGGCGTTTAGGTCACTTTTTCACAAACTGTATGCACTAAGACCTTTCAAACTTTGCTTATAGTTGTATCTTGAGTGGTACATTGCAACGTGACAAAGCAAATATGGATGTGACCTTCACCATCCAAGCAAAGGGCAGATAACTTTAATTGTTACATTTACATCACTTTCTCATGAACTAGAATTAAAGAAGGAAAAAAACATATTCTATTTTGACGTAGTTGTGTCTTCGTTAGTGCATCTTTTTTTGGATGCCTGGATTTCATGTTATGACCTTGACCTACTATTTGGAGCTCATGATTTTTAGCTCTACTGGCCAAAGGCCTTCATTTTTCATCCGATCTTTACCAAACTTTACCAGATTGTTAATATCAATGAAAGCTCGCACATGTTTGAAAACCAGCCAGATCGGACAAATAACAGCAGAGTTTTGGCCCTTGATTTAGTTAAAAATGCTATATTCAGCCTCGTTAATACGATAGGGCTTTCATTTTCCATCTGATCTTTACCAAACTTTACCAGATGTTTTGCCTTTTTTTTTTTTATTATTAGTAATTTTTTGTTTTAATTAAAAAAAAAAAATTGTTTTAATTATTTCTTTTGTTTGATTTTTTTATATTATTATTTTTTTTTTTTTTATTTTTTTTTTTATTTTTTTTTTTTTTTTTCTTATTTCATTATCATTATTATTTTATTTTTTTTGGTGTTAATGCCATGTTAGCAGGAAGCATTGCTGTGCCTATTGCATTTTTTTTCCGGTTCATTGATTTTTGATGGAGTTACAGCCCCTTGACATATTTTTTTTTAATTTCTTGATTATTATTTTTTTTTTTTTTTAATTTATTTATTTCAATATTATTATTTTTTAATTTTTTTTTGGTGCTGTGCTTATTGCATTTTTTTTTCTGGTTCGTTGATTTTTGATGGAGTTACGGCCCATTTACATTTTTTTTTTAATTTCTTGTCCGCGCTACTCCTCCTAAAGGCCTTGTTGGATTTCAACGAAACTTGGCAGGAAGCATCGGTAAGATGTCTAGTTGTGCATATCACGCTTTTGTTCCAGTTTGCTGATTTATGACAGAGTTATGGCACTTTGACATTTTTACTTTAAATTTCTTGTCGGCGCAACTCCTCCTAAACGGCTTGTTGGATTTCTACAAAATTTGGCAGGAAGCCTCAGTAAGATGTCTAGTTGTGCAAAGCATTTTATATCAATGAAATTTTGGACAAGTTCGAAAACCAGCTAGATCTAGTTAGTAACGACAGGTTATGGCCCTTGATTTGTTGAAAAATGCTATATTGTATTTTTGTATTTTCCTTTGTCAAATCTGTAGTTACTTCATTTTGTATCTGATCTTTACCATATTTGTTTAGAATGTTAATATAAACCCTTCCCCCCACCCATTTTTATGAAATTTCATTCATAGAAGAAGGTGGGACAAATTAAAAAATGCCCATGCCAGACTAGACACAGCAGACATATTGCCCATGATTACCAGGTGAGCGATCTAAGGCCTTCCTATTCCCTGTTGATTTTGCAATGTTTTAAAAAAACTACTGATGGTAATTTTATGTCGACAACCCTTGATAATAAGAGCCGTTTAGCCAGTAGAGCATCCACAGGCCCTCTTGGGCCTCTTGTTTTTAATAGAATGGCATTTTGTTTTAAACAAATGCACTAAATGTCATATCAGCAAACGGCAAACTCGAGTGTTTTTAATTACTAAAATGTTTACAAACTTCCATTTAAGCATCATTGACCTTTTTATTTTAAGTCCAGCTCCCGTTAGACGAGACATGTGAATCCACGGATTTCTTGTTTTGATTGTTTTGACTTTTTTTTGATTTTTATTATCTCTACTGGCAAGTTTGAAAACTAGACAGATCGACAGTAACGGCAGAGTTACGGCTCTTGATTTTAGTTAAAAATGCTATATTTTGCCTCTTAAGACGATAGTCACTCGCTTGTCATTGATGTTATAAGAGCCATATTAGCCAGTAGAGCGTCCACAGGCCCTCTTGGGCCTCTTGTTTAGGCTACAAAACAATTATTCAAACAGGTCACCAAGCATGGGTATTGATCACCTTTAGTGATAGCTCTAGTTTTAAATGTTCTTTCATAAATTACTATTTTAGAGATGAACTTTTGGAAGGGAATTCACTGGTGGGCCTAATTCTGGACAACCAATATGAATCCGAAACATTCAGAGTAAGTGATACACAATAAATAAATGTAACCAGTATAGAAGGGTCCTGTCTAATGTAATTAATAAATGTAACCACTGCACCAGGGTACTGTCTAATGTAATTTATATGCAGCCAGTGCACCAATGGTCCTGTCCTGATGTAATTAATACATGCACGAGGGCACCAAAGGGTCCTGTCTAATGTAATTAATACATGTAACCAGTGCACCAAGGTCCTGTCTAATTAATACATGTAACCAGGGCACCAAGGGTCCTGTCTAATGTAATTTTACCCGATTTCACAAGTGAAATGGGGGGCTATATAAGAATCAAGTTGTCCATAACGTTCCCATCTCGTCCCGTCACGTGACACATTTTTGTCCCATCCCATCCCATCGCGTAGGGCTTATGCAATGGTCTTTTGTCCCGCGTCGGTTAACTTTTTGATATCAACACTCTAGCACCTTCATTTTCATCCGATCTTTACCAAACTTTACCAGATTATTATAATTAATGAAAGCTCGCACAAGTTCGAAAACCAGCCAGATCGAACCAGTAACACCGGAGTTACTGCCCTTGAATTAACAAAAATTGCTATATTTTTTCTTGTCAACTCGTTAGTACCTCCGTTTTTCATCCGATCTTTACCAAACGTTACCAGTTATTAATATTAATGACAGCTCGAAAGAGTTCATTAATGCCCTTGACCTATTGAAAAATGTGTTACCTTTTTTATGTCAACACTCTAGCACCTTCTTATTCATCCGATCTTTACCAAACTTTACCTGATTGTTAATATCAATGAAAGCTCGGACGAGTTCGAAAACCAGCCAGATCAGATCAGTAACACCAGAGTTATTGCCCTTGATTTTGTCTTGTCAACACTCGAGCGCCTCCATTTTTCACTTGATCTTTACCAAATTTTACCAGATTAGTATTATCAATGAAAGCTCGGACTAGTTCGAAAACCAGCCAAATTGGACCAGTAACACAGGAGTTATGGCCCTTCAATTATTGAAAAATGTATTCCGGTTGAAATATTTTTGGCGGAGTTATGGCCCTTAAAAGGTTTTAGTACACAAACTTTGTTTGGACTAGTTCTCCTGAACCCCTGGCCGGATTTCAGAGAAAAATTGCATAGATGATCAGTACCAAGGTCAGTTGTGCATATCATCACAGTGTTCCGGTTGAAAGCTTTTTGGCGAAGTTATGGCCCTTTAAAGTTTTTAATACACAAACTTTGTCCGGACTAGTTCTGCTGAATCCCTGGCCAGATTTCAACGAAACTTGGCAAGGATGATCAGTATCAAGTCTAGTTGTGCATATCACCACCGTGTTCCGGTTGAATGATTTTTGGCAGAGATATGGGCTTTAAATGTTTTAATACACAAACATTGTCCAGACTAGTCTCTTCTGAACACCTGGATGGATTTCAGCGAAGTGTTGCAAGGATGATCAATGAAACTTGGCAAGAATGATCAGTACCAAGCCTAGATGCGCATGTCATTGCCATGTTCTGGTCTATTGATATTTGACAGAGTTATGGCTCCTTATACACAAACTTTATCCAGACTAGTTTACCCGAACCTCTGGCTGGATTTTAATGGAACTTGGCAGGAATGATCAGTACCAAGCCTAGTTGCACAGGTCATTGTCATGTTCCAGTTGAATGATATTTGTTGGAGTTATGGCTCTTTAAAACATTTTATAAGACAAACTTTGTCCGGACTAGTTCTCCTCAACCACCTTCGGTGGTTGAGGAGATACTTGGCAACGAAACTTTACTGTGTATATCATCGTCTTGTTCTAGTTGAATGATTTTTGTCAGAGTTATGGCCCTTTGGAGGTTTTAATACAGAAGCTTTGTCCCGACTACTTCTGATCCCCTGCCTGGATTTCCATGAAACTTGGTATGGATGACCATTATCAAGCCTACTTGTACATATCTTCGTTGTGTTCCAGTTGAATGCTTTTTGGTGGATTTATGGCCCTTTATAGTGTAGGGGAGACATCTGTTTTTACTAAAAACAACCCCAGTTTTAATTTAGTATGGTTATTTAGAGACTCGAGGCACAACAATTATATCAAATGTGTTTTGACTGCCTACATAAAAGGGCCCCTCTGCAGGTGGTCAAAACCTATTTTATACAATTGTTGTGTCTCGAGTCCCTAAATAACCATACCAAATTAGAACTAGGGCCTCTGGTTTAAATTGTTAGCATGGGTCAAGGGTTTAAGTTTCTGTTGTCGGTTGTTTTTAGCTCTACTGATCAAAGATCAGCACAGCTTATGTGTGGTGCTGTGTCCGTATGTCCGTAAACCTTTTTTTGTAGCAACTACTCCTCTGAAACTACTGGATGGATTTTCATGAAACTTTACGGAAATGTTACCCAATAAGTCTAGATGATCCTAGCAAAAATTCATGTTGATGTGAAATCCAAGATGGCCACCAAAGCTAAAAATAGATTTTTTAAAAAAAGTTTGTAGCGACTACTTCTTGAAAACTATAAGTGATATTGATATAGGACTTTTTTCTAAAATGTTCATCATGACATGATAATTGTCCTTGTCGAAAATCTTTTTGATTCGACGTTAAAAAAAACGCTGCATCTTTGTTTACATAGAGTTATATAATGCAAACTTGTAGCGACTACTCCTCTGAAAGTACTTGACGGATTTTCATGAAACTTCGCAGGAATGTTGCTCTTTTGTCTAGTTGGTCCTAGCAAAATTTCAGGTCGGACAGAAATACTATATGGCCGCCATGGCTAAAAATAGATTTTTAGAAAACTAATTTGTAGCAACTACTTCTTGAAAACTATAAGTGATATGGATATGGGACTTTTTCTAAAATAATCAGCTCCTCTGAAACTACTTGACGGATTTTCATAAAACTTCACAGGAATGCTAATCTAGCTATCAAAACTTATCAGTAGAGCGTCAAGGTCATTGACCTCTTGTTTTTTGGGGTTTTTTACAGTGTTTTGAAAATAGGAATTTTATTATGACAACCCTTTATATAAGAGCCGTTTTAGCCAGTAAAGCATCCACTGGCCCTCTTAGGCCTCTTGTTAATACTTGCATATCTCAAACACTTTTGAATGGGTTGTTCCCAAACTTCATATACTCATAACAACTGAGTGTTGTGGGGGGTTGCAAGGGTCTGCACATAGTAGACGGCCCAGTTGACCTCAGACGGTTCACTTTCCCAGTTAGTGAACTCTCCCTGGAGAATTTTACCCCAAGTGTTTTTCTATTGATATTCATGTTACAGTCAAATGTATCAGGATGAGTGTTGTGTGTATCCTTATTGCTGTAACTACACCAAGCTTACTCTATAACTGAAGTGTAGTGTTCTACCTTCGTTCTTATGTGATTATTGTGTAAGCTATCCGTATTAATTATACAACGTAATTACACACCGTGATTTGTGATCACGGAGTGTGTGTTAAAATCTCTCACTGAGTTTTTAACCTTGACTAACAACAGTGTTTACTTTACCAGGAAAACAATATCCTGTATGTTGTGGGGGGTTGCAAGGGTCTGCACATAGTAGACGGCCCAGTTGACCTCAGACGGTTCACTTTCCCAGTTAGTGAACTCTCCCTGGAGAATTTTACCCCAAGTGTTTTTCTATTGATATTCATGTTACAGTCAAATGTATCAGGATGAGTGTTGTGTGTATCCTTATTGCTGTAACTACTCCAAGCTTACTCTATAACTGAAGTGTAGTGTTCTACCTTCGTTCTTATGTGATTATTGTGTAAGCTATCCGTATTAATTATACAATGTAATTACACCGTGATTTGTGATCACGGAGTGTGTGTGTTAAAATCTCTCACTGAGTTTTTAACCTTGACTAACAACAGTGTTTACTTTACCAGGAAAACAATATCCTGTATGCAAAAGATCTTTCGGAATAAAAATTCCTTCGTCAGCTGCTATAAAGAAGCACCGTTGTGTTTCAGTATAGGCGTTATAGCCTAAATACACGTATACGCACTATTGCGCAATTTAAATTGTGTATTTTTGTGTAATCAAATATGTGGTCTCGGTTGTTACCGTGGCCTTTCTATTATTTTTGTCTATTTACTTCCAATGTTATAATGTATACATATGCAGTAATTTCCAATATTTGTTTATATCAGAATATTAGAAGTTGACAATCAGTAATCGATTTATGTTAATTGCAATTGAAAGCTATTTCATTCACCCAATATACAATACAGTATAGTGTAGTTTGTTAGTAGCTACGTGTTGTAGACATGTATTGTCAGGTGTACTGAGCTATTTATTACATTTATTGTATTTATTGCACATTGGTATATTTGTGCGATGTGTAGTTGTCTTTTTATGTAATAGAGCCACTCTCTTCATATACTCAATGTATTGTCACTACAATTCGATTACTGCGGTCAATCTCCAATATTCATCCTACTGTAGTGTAGGAGTTTTCAACAGCATAACATTCACCCGAAGTGAATATTGTCAGTATAATGCGAGTCTGTTTCCCGCGTACTATACTTTTAACAAGTCAAAAACAAGTTTCTGACTTATATATTAAGCAAATGCGTGGTTGGTTACCGCTTTAATTTTGCTTTGAGTATATTGCGTGTTTGGGTACCGCTTAAATATACTTTTTATTCGCAAGAAATCACGAGTTTGGTTACCGTTTATATTTCTTGTATAACTGAATTCAATTTCACCAAGGGTTTAATTGAATTGCAGTGTGTAGTCGAGAGAACTCAACTGTTTTTACTTGCTATTACTTAGAAAAAGAAATGCTCAAACTGGCCAATGATAAAATATTAACATGGCTACGGTTTAGAGACGATGTTTTTGCATTATTCCTGGGCTCGGAAAATGAAGCAACCGCATTCTTAGACAAAGCAAATGATATTCACAAAACTCTAAAATTTAAATACGAAATCTCCAATACAAAAGGAATCTTTCTTGATACAATAGTACACAAAGGGGAACGGTTTAAAAAGGATCACATACTAGATTTTAAACCCTATGTGAAACCTAGCGAAGCATTTCAATACATGCACAGAACATCTTCTCACCCGAAATCAGTATTTATAGGCTTAATTAAAGGTGAACTCATACGATTTGTACGAACGTCCACTAATTACGGCGACTATCTAGCTAGAGCAAATTTGTTTAAAGAGAAACTACTCCTGAGAGGATATAGCATAACGGAATTCTCAACAGCATTACAGCAGGTTGATCATAATCTTAGACAGAAATACCTGTATGGGGAGAACACTAAAAGTACAGACTTCCCACTAGTATTTGTCACGGAATATAACCCACACATTAGGGGACTGGGAAATCAATTACAATCTCACTGGAATATTATTGAGCAAAGTGATACACTCAAAAAAATATTTCCCAAAAAACCTATGATTGCCTATAAACGGGGGAAAAATCTCAGAGACACACTGGTTCGTGCTAGACTACCACCTTTGAACGACTCGGATGATCTAGAAAGGTTGATTTGCTTGTTAAAAAAAGATACAGACTCAGGGATTTGCTAATTGATGCAAATTAATATACGACTTGATACATATAAAAGACTATGTTATGATGGGAGTATTATCAAAATATTCAGGAAAAATATACTGATTTGACAATATAACACTCTGGGTACCGAGATATGTTCAATATAAAGTAATGAATATATTCAACGACAGGTGACACTAGACAGTCCAATCACGGACATGATTATGCAAATTAGGTACAATTAAAATGCCAAATCGCGCCTTAAATAAAAGTATCAACTAATCAACGGTCACGGTTGTCGACAATATAATTTAATGGGATTATATTACACCCAATTAAAATAATTAGCCTATCAAAAAGGATAGACTTGGAGTGGGGAGAAAAAACACAGACGTATAATCATCGATGCTCAAAACAGATCGATCACTGATTCAGTACAACCTCAAACTGCAAACATGAATTACAATGGGCGAATTAATGGACGACGGGGAGCAGGACGCAGACCTAGCTCGAACTTTCGACCTAGAACACCCTATCAACGGGAGGAATCGGCGAATCGAGACGATTTACGTAATCCTCGTCAGAAACCGGAACATCTCCTACAGCATGACGGGACTTCCCGGGGGAAAACGGTGGCAGTGGCGAAAGAGGAGGCACGAGTGGCCAGGGATTGGAAAACCCTATTTGAACGGGATTTTGAAAACGACAAAATAACGTGCAGACACCCGTCCAGGACCCACCTCCTTCCAGACTGGGAGATCCTGAAACCAATTCTGGACAGTATACAAGCCGAAACAGTGGAGAAATGGAAGGTCGCCATATTTGAACACTTAAATGCAGTTGAGACGAGGGCTAACGACAAGGCCGAGAACCCTCCATCTACGGAGCTGAAATGATGTCTGAAACAGTAACGAAGGCCATCATGGCGGCATTTGCCCAAATGTCATCGGTGATGCAGGCCAACAAGAATTAATGATCCCCCGGCTTGCCGGTATGGGTATCATAGGTCCTTTTCAGGACCAACATTTAACTCGAAAGAAAACCCCTCTAAATTGTCAATACAAATTAAAAAGCATGTACCGTGCTAACAAGTAAACAATAAAAACACAAATACAGAATACACGGTTTACACACAACCCAGTACAACAAAATGAATAACATATGTAATTAGACATACCAAACTGAAACAAACATAACAAAACAACTTGTAGTATATTACAAAACAAAAAAAAGAGAGAAATGTACTTGCAAACGACATTAAAATTAAAAAATTAAAAATAAAATAAAAACAAGTAGTTATACTGGCATTACCTCCCTTTAACGAAGAAATGTTGATAGATTGATAGTATAGCATACTATATACTCTAAAGCGGATAGAATGTACCATATAAAGAAAACTATGTACTTGCAAACGACATATTGGAGAAAACTAGACTCATACCGGAAAAACAAATGTGATTTAGAAACTAGGAATAAAGAAATAAGTGTGATGTATATATAAATAAAAAATGACCATCCTCTGGAACAATTACTCATATTTTCTTTAAATAAGATTAACTTCTTATTTTGTCCATAAATGCAATGGACTAACATCTTAGACGAAAATGGGCCATAATAACATGTATCTAACATCTTCTCAAAGCAGCAGTTACATGTGTTTGAAATAATAAAAACACGACGTGGTTCATTAAGAGACAGGAAAAAGATACGCTTTATGCTTTGGAGGTAGATCAGATAACATGGACCCATACAACTATATGTCTCTACGGTTATCAAAAAATCCTTACCACAAGTGAAACCTATTTACACCCTACATGTGGTAATTAATCACAGGTCGGTATTACCGCGCGGCAAACTGTTGACTAATAATGTATACACTATATAAGATGGACAAGTAAATACTTCCAAGTCAGTTGAGTTCTCTCGACTACACACTGCAATTCAATTAAACCCTTGGTGAAATTGAATTCAGTTATACAAGAAATATAAACGGTAACCAAACTCGTGATTTCTTGCGAATAAAAAGTATATTTAAGCGGTACCCAAACACGCAATATACTCAAAGCAAAATTAAAGCGGTAACCAACCACGCATTTGCTTAATATATAAGTCAGAAACTTGTTTTTGACTTGTTAAAAGTATAGTACGCGGGAAACAGACTCGCATTATACTGACAATATTCACTTCGGGTGAATGTTATGCTGTTGAAAACTCCTACACTACAGTAGGATGAATATTGGAGATTGACCGCAGTAATCGAATTGTAGTGACAATACATTGAGTATATGAAGAGAGTGGCTCTATTACATAAAAAGACAACTACACATCGCACAAATATACCAATGTGCAATAAATACAATAAATGTAATAAATAGCTCAGTACACCTGACAATACATGTCTACAACACGTAGCTACTAACAAACTACACTATACTGTATT
Source organism: Cyrtodaria siliqua (assembly GCA_037043455.1). Lineage (NCBI taxonomy): Eukaryota > Metazoa > Mollusca > Bivalvia > Adapedonta > Hiatellidae > Cyrtodaria > Cyrtodaria siliqua. Next base: position 36,060 of record JAWPHD010012631.1, read on the forward strand.
GTATATTGGGTGAATGAAATAGCTTTCAATTGCAATTAACATAAATCGATTACTGATTGTCAACTTCTAAATATTCTGATATAAACAAATATTGGAAATTACTGCATATGTATACATTATAACATTGGAAGTAAATAGACAAAAATAATAGAAAGGCCACGGTAACAACCGAGACCACATATTTGATTACACAAAAATACACAATTTAAATTGCGCAATAGTGCGTATACGTGTATTTAGGCTATAACGCCTATACTGAAACACAACGGTGCTTCTTTATAGCAGCTGACGAAGGAATTTTTATTCCGAAAGATCTTTTGCATACAGGATATTGTTTTCCTGGTAAAGTAAACACTGTTGTTAGTCAAGGTTAAAAACTCAGTGAGAGATTTTAACACACACTCCGTGATCACAAATCACGGTGTAATTACGTTGTATAATTAATACGGATAGCTTACACAATAATCACATAAGAACGAAGGTAGAACACTACACTTCAGTTATAGAGTAAGCTTGGTGTAGTTACAGCAATAAGGATACACACAACACTCATCCTGATACATTTGACTGTAACATGAATATCAATAGAAAAACACTTGGGGTAAAATTCTCCAGGGAGAGTTCACTAACTGGGAAAGTGAACCGTCTGAGGTCAACTGGGCCGTCTACTATGTGCAGACCCTTGCAACCCCCCACAACGATCTTATGTCCCTCTACATCACCCATCATTGATTGCCTAATTTATTACAGAACTATGGCCCTTTGTTCGACTTAGAATTGTTCCGATATAATATTGTATAATGACCTGCTAACACATTTTTTCTCAAACATTTTCGAATTGATTGTTCCCAAACTTCATGTACACATAACAAGTGATTACCTTATGTCCTTCTACATCACACATTGTTGATGCCTAATTTATTACAGAATTATTGCTCTTTATTTGACTTAGAACTTTTCACTCTATAATGAACTTCATGTGGCTTTCACTTTAACAGTTTTTATGGATTGTTATTACATTTGATATACAGTTCACACGTGATGATATGATGTGTCTCTGCATTAATGGTTTTCCGATTCTGCAACTTTTAGCTCTACTGGCCAAAGGCCGAGTTGTCCGTCGTCCCGCCGTTATCCGTCGTTAACTTTTGTCTCAATAAAGACGATAGAGCCTTCATTTTTCATCTGATCTTTACCAAACTTTACCAGATTGTTAATGTCAATGAAAGCTCGGACAAGTACGAAAACTAGCCAAATATGACCAGTAACAGCGGAGTTATGGCCCTTGATTTAGTTAAAAATGCTATATTTTGCCTCGTTAAGACGATAGGGCATTCATTTTTAGCTCTACTGGCCAAAGGCCAGTTCGGCCAGCAGAGCTTACGGGATGCCGAGTTGACCGTCGTCCTTCCATTGTCCGTCCATCGTCCGTTCGTCGTCCGTCGTTAACTTTCGTCTCGTTAAGGGCCTTCATTTTTCATCTGATCTTTACCAAACTTTACCACATTGTTAATATCAATGAAAGCTCAGACACGTTCGAAAACCAGCCAGATTGGACCAGTAATAGCGGAGTTATGGCCCTTGATTTAGTTAAAAATGCTATATTGCTATATTTTTGCCTCATTAAGACGATAGCACCTTCCTATCGTTAGCAATCTTAAACAGATTGTTAATATCAATGAAAGCTCGGACAAGTTCGAAAACCAGCCAAATCGGACCAGTAACAGCGAAGTTATGGCCCTTGAATTAGTTAAAAATGCTATATTTTGCCTCGTTAAGACGATAGGTCCTTCATTTTTCATCCCGTGGTGGCCATCTTGAATTTCCGGCCGACCTGAATTTTTCCTAGGATCAACTAGACATCAAGAGTAACATTCCTGTCAAGTTTCATGAAATTCCATCAGGTAGTTTCAGAGGAGTAGTCGCCACAAGATTTTCCTATATAACTCTATGTAAACAAAGATGGCCACTGGTGGCTATGTTTGACATCCATTCAAAATGAACGTTGATTAGGACCAACTACATGTCGTGCCAGTCATTTTTGTCATGGTGACTACAAAGCTGCAGTTGTGCTTTGATCTAATCAGACAGCCTCTGATTTTGAACAGATAAACTAGTTTGTCTGGTAATTAACATGACGCCAGTACTTAGATATCTCTGCTCTGTTGTTGAAGTCGGAGTATATTGACAATAGGTTATATTATAATACAGTTGCACATGCTTTATTATACTGTTGCAGGTGCTATTATTTGTCGGAGGTATAGTACTGGTTTGACAGGTTAAAATGGATAAATGATTGACAACTGGCAACATGTTAATTAGATCAGGGCTATACATCACAATAGCATGCAGGCTTGCTGTCACAGTGGACATACAGTCATGTAATCAACACCAGCATCTATACTGAAAGGAAAAAGAAACGCATAATCAAAAAACAGCCTATACTACACGATTATGCACACTAAATTCCACGTAACATTCCAGATATATCTCAATGTTGTACAAAAAGGGGCTACAACTAATTACAGAAAGGACAACTCTGTCATGTAGTAGACTTTTTAATTAATGTTTGCTTTGTTACACGAAATTCATAAATGTTGCAGTTTTGCTTGAAAATGTCAAGCCATTGCAGTATTGTGCTTAATGTTAAGAGATTGAAAATGTTAAAGCCTAAGTTTGCTCACATGCTTGAGCCAAATGCGCATTCTGTCGATAATGAAACTTTAAAGGGGTAACCATTGGTATGTTCGGTGCTGTTTAAACCTTTTTTCCAAAAGGACAGGCCTAATGTCGCCTTGTACCATTCGATTAGCAGTAGCATATTAAACATACAATATATAGCAGAAATACCCATTATGCGTTTCTTTTTTCTTTCAGTATATATAGCAACCTTCTTTGATTGTGTAAAAAACATCCTGGCTTCCTTTGAAAAACATTGCACAATAAATTATGCTCTGCTGGTGTAATTGGTAAACTGTTTTCACACTGGCAGTTATCCTTATATATATGTAGGTATTTTACCTTTAGCATTCACATGTGTTGCCTAATTTGCATATTCTTTGTCCAAATATATCCCATGTCAAAATTATTTAATAGTTTGTTTTTAAAGAGTGAAAACAAGAGGCCCAAGAGGGCCTGTGGATGCTCTACTGGCTAACATGGCTCTTATAACCAATGAAGCGAGTGACTGCAATTTACGTTTTTTGGATAAATTTGGGCAAAATACAGCATTTCTAACTAAATCAAGGGCCATAACGTCATGGCTCCCATTATCGTGGTATATCGTGGTGAAACGTGATCTGCGCTACAACCGTTATTAATTGTTCTCGATTTCAATGACCTCTGAATTCAGTAATATATTATCTCTGTTTACATTGACAAAATTGTCTCCCGTGAATCACTTTTTATCGGATGTCGTGAACTATTCCGATTTGGTCGGAAGATTCCATTATTGATAGAGGGTCCCCATTATCGTGGCAATTCAAAAATTTATCCAAATGAGACATTTTAACGGTAAACCATGTTGTGAAGTTAATTAAAACTTTATTCAGACAAGGTTTAATTGATGTAAACATGATTTACACATATAATATCAGCTAAATCTTAAATTGGATAATTGTAGCGGACACGTGTTTACTTACCAACTCTTTGCGTATTGCATCAGATCACATGACCAGCTCATGGTTTTGCTACTGTACCGTATAAACTCCAAAAATTGTACATATAGTAAGATTTTTGATTAAATGTAGGCATGTTTTATGTTCTATAATTATTTTAAATCAAAACCCAAGGTACAAAAGTCAGTCCATGACCGCTCTTTTTTCAATTTGAAACCCACACATCAAGAATTTGGCTTGGCAGAGTAAATGCTCTTTATTATAGGAAGTACAGTATGTGCTACGCAATGCCTTTTTATGAATACCCCTTTAGAGAAAATGAAATGGTCCGAACTGGTGTGACCCAGTAGAAGCAGCGTCTGCATTCTGGAACAACAGACGGATGAATGTAATAAACACGAAGTAACTTTGTTAGGGGATATATATGAGGTAGAAACATTGTCCAAACTTAAAAAACAGTTGTTCTTTAACAGATTTTTACTTTTTTTAATTCTTTAGGAAAATTGATGCAGTTAATTTACTTTTTATATTCCAACAGTGTTGGGGATTCCCTTCTGGTAAAAATAGCTCTTGAGCTGTGACGTCACGCATCGTCATATATAATAAATATCGCGTGTAATGTCGTACCACGATAATGGGAATACCACGATAATGGGGGTCATGACGTTACCTAAAAAATCTGGTAAAGTTTGGTAAAGATCAGATGAAAAACGAAGATCCTATCTTACTGAGGCAAAATATAGCATTTTTAACGAAATCAAGGGCCATAATTCCGCTGTTACTGGTCCAATCTGACAGATTTTCAAACTTGTCCGAGCTTTCATTGACATTAATAATCAGGTAAAGTTTGGTAAAGATCGGATGAAAAATGAAGGCACTATCGTCTTAACGAGGCAAAATATAGAATTTTTAACTAAATCAAGGGCCATAACTCCGCTGTTACTGGTCCGATCTGGCAGGTTTTCGAACTCATCCAAGTTTTCATTGATATTAACAATCTGTTAAAGTTTGGTAAAGATAAAATGAAAAACAAGAGGCCCAAGAGGGCCTGTGGACGCACTACTGGCTAATATGGCTCTTATAACATCAATGAAGCGAGTGACTCGTCTTAAAGAGGCAAAATGTAGTATTTTTTAGCCCTACTGGCCCTTTTCGTCCGTCGTCCGTCCGTCTGTCTGTCTGTTAGCAATTTTATAAAATCGACATCTCCTCTGAAACCGCTTGAAGGATTTTGATGAAACTTCATAACTTCATCACAATGTTACTTGGGAGGGCCCCTCGCAGATTTGTTTTTTTCGTGGCCGCCAGTCATCCAAGATGGCTGCCATGGCTAAAACTAGGTCAAATTTAAGGAAATTTCAAACGACATCTCCTCCGAAACCACTTATTCCATTTTACTGAAATATCATATACATGTTCCATGGGTTGGCCTCTATCAAGTTTGTGTTTTTCCTCATTGTCAAATAATCAAAATGGCCGCCATGGCGACCTAAAGTTTACATAGAGTTATATAGGAAAAGGTTAAAAATGACATCTTCTCTGAAACCGGTTGAAGGATTTTGATGAAACTTAATCACAATGATCTTTGGGATAGTCCTCCTCAGATTTTGCCGTCAGTCATCCAAAATGGCCACCATAGCTAAAATTATGTCAAATTTAAAGAGATTTCAAACGACATCTCCTCCGAAACCACTTAATCCATTCCAGTGAAATATCATATACATGTTCCTTGGGTAGGCCTCTATCAAATTTGTGTTTTTTGTTACTCGCTTCATTGATGTTATAAGAGCCATGTTAGCCAGTAGAGCATCCACAGGCCCTCTTGGGCCTCTTTTTTTTCTGAAAAATTCTTGCACAGATTGTTAATATCAATAAAGGCTCGGACAACTTCGAAAACAAGCCAAATCGGATCAGTAATATCGGAGTCATGGCCCTTGTTTTTTCTGAAAAATGCCATTTTCTGCCTTGTGAACACTCTAGCACCTTCATTTATTATTTGATCTTTACCAAACTTGCACAGAAGATTGTTAATACTAATGAAAGCTTGGACAAGTTTGAAAACCAGCTGAATTGGGTCAGTAACACCAGAGTTAACGCCCTCGTTTTTTATGAAAAATGCCATTTTCTGTCTCTAGCACCTTCATTTATTATTTGATCTTTACCAAACTTACACAGATTGTTAATATCAATAAAAGCTTGTTCAAGTTTGAAAACAAGCCAAATCGGATCAGTAATACCGGAGTTATGGCCCTTGTTTTTTTCTGAAAAATGCCATTTTCTTCCTTGTGAACGCTCTAGAACCTTCATTTATTATTGGATCTTTACCAAACTTGCACAGAAGATTGTTAATACTAATGAAAGCTTGGACAAGTTTGAAAACTTATTATTGGATCTTACCAAACTTGCACAGATTGTTAATGCCAATGAAAGCTTGGACAAGGTCCAAAATCAGCTAAGTTGGGTCAGTAACACCAGAGTTATGGCCCTTGTTTTTAGCTCAACTGATCAAAGATCATCAGAGCTTATGCCGTGGTGATTCGTCCGTTGTCTGTCCGTCTGTAAACTTTTATTTTGTGGCGACTACTCCTCTGAAACTACTTGATGGAATTTCATGAAATTTGACAGGAATGTTACTCTTGATGTCTAGTTGATACTTGCAAAATTTTAGGTCGGTAGGAAATTCAAGATGGCCACCACTGCTAAAAATAGTTTTTAAAAATGCGACTTTGTGGCGACTACTTCTCAAAAACAGTTAGTAGTATTGAATTGGAACCTTTAGCAAAATGACTGGTGCGACATGCGACATTTTGGTTAGATGTCAAACATGGCCACCAGCAGCCATCTTTGTTTACATAGAGTTATATATGAAAAACTTGTAGCGACTACTCCTCTAAGACTTCTTGACAGAAATTGAAGATGGTCGCCATGGCTAAAAATACTTTTTAACAAATTTGCGGCAACTACTTCTTGAAAACTATAAGTGATATTGATATGGGACTTTTTCTTAAATGATCAGCATGACATGATGTTGGTCCTTGTTGAAAATTATTTTGATTCAACATTAAACATGGCTGACAGTGGCCATCTTTGTTTACATAGAGTTATTTGGTCTAAACTTGTAGCGTCTCCTCTGAAACTACTTGACAGATTTTCATAAAACTTCACAGGAATGCTGATCTAGCTATCAAAACCTATAAGTAGAGCTTCAAGGTCATTGACCTCTTGTTTCTGAAAAATGCCATTTTTAGCTCGACTATTCGAAGAATAAGAGAGCTTATGTAAACACCCCGGCGTCGGCGTCCCACATCAAGGTTTGCGTGTAAGCTGTGTTTACAAGTCTATATCTCTTACATTTCTTATCCTAGCAAAACCAAATTTGTTCATGGGCTTCCTTAAAGCATTATCTTAAGGGCTGCATACGCAATTTTGGTTCCTTTAACCCATGGGCTCCCATGGAACCCAAAATATGATAGCCCATAAAATGTGTCCCATTTCACATCAAATTTTGAGTGTAAGCTGTGTTTACGAGTCTATATCTCTTACAATTCTTACCCTAGCACAACCAAATTTGGCCTTTAGCTTCCTTATGGCATTATAGTAAGGGCTGCTTAAGTAATTTTGGTTCCTGTAACCCCTGGGCTCCCATGGAACCCAAATTCTGATAGCCCTTTAAATATGTCTGTTTCACATCAAATTTTATATGTAAGCTGTGTTTACAGGTCTATATCTCTTACATTTCTTGTCCTAGCTGAACTAAATTTTGGAATTGGTTTCCTTCTAGTATGTTGTAAAGGGTTGGATAAGTAATTTTGTGTTCTGCAAATTCTGGGCTCCCATGAAACCCAAATTGTGATGGCCCATAAAATGTGCAATAAAGGCAGATCTAGGTTTGCATGTAAGCATGTATATATCTATAATTTTGGTTTGGGATTTGTTATAGCATTATGCATCTTATTACTTCACCCATATTGGGACATGGGCTCCCTCCTCTATCCACCCCCCATCCCCCACCCCCGCTCCCTCCAAACCTTTTTTTTTTACATATTTCTGTGTTGCTTTTGTAAATTCTTACACATATATGTTGCCCCTCCCACCTCTCACCACCCCCGCCCCCCCCCCCCCCCCACGTGATACCACCCCCGCCCCTCCCCACTTGATTTTTTTTTTTTTACATATTTCTTTGTTGTTTTAGTCAATTCTTACACATATATGTTGCCCCCTCCCCTCCCCCCCCCCCCACAACCCACTCCCGCCTCTCCCCCCCGCTCCCCCCACCCCACCCTCACTTGATAATTTTTTTTTTTTTTTACATATTTCTTTGTTGTTTTAGTCAATTCTTACACATATATGTTGCCCCCCCCCCCCCCCCCCCACCCCACCCCAGCCTGACCCCAGCTACCCCCTTTTCTTTTTTTTACATATTTCTGTGTTTTTTTTGGTCAATTCTTACACATTTATTATGTTGCTCCCTCCCACCTACCCCCTGCTTCTCTGCTTATTTAATGTTTATTGGTTTTTAGCTCTACTGATCAGAGATCAGCAGAGCTTATGCCGTGGTGCGGCGTCCGTCGTCCGTCCGTCCGTCTGTCCGTCTGTCTGTCCGTAAACTTTTATTTGTAGCGACTTCACAACTGAAACTACTGGATGGATATTCATGAAACTTTACAGAAATGTTGCCCATAAAGTCTAGTTGATCCTAGCAAAAATTCATGTTGATGTGAAATCCAAGATGGCCGCCAAAGCTAAAAATAGAGTTTTAAAATACAATTTTTGTAGCGACTTCTTCTTGAAAACTATAAGTGATATTGATATGGGACTTTTTCTAAAATGATCAGCATGACATGATGTTGATCCTAGTCAAAAATCGTTTTGATTCAATGTTAAACATGAATGCCAGCGGCCATCTTTGTTTACATAGAGTTATATAGTAAAAACTTGTAGCGACTACTTCTCTGAAACTACTTGGCGGATTGTCATGAAACTTTACAGGAATGTTGCTCTTGATGTCTAATTGATCCTAGAAAAATTTCAGGTCGGCCGGAAATTCAAGATGGCCGTCACAGCTAAAAATAGATTTTTAAAAAATAAGTTTGTAGCGACTACTTCTTGAAAACTATAAGTGATATTGATATGGGACTTTTTCTAAAATGATCAGCATTACATGATGTTGATCCTAGTCAAAAATCGTTTTGATTCAACGTTAAACATGGCTGCCAGCGGCCATCTTTGTTTACATAGAGTTATATAGTAAAAACTTGTAGCGACTACTCCTCTGAAACTACTTGGCGGATTGTCATGAAACTTTACAGGAATGTTGCTCTTGATGTCTTATTGATCCTATCAAAATTTCAGGTCGGCCGGAAATTCAAGATGGCCGTCACAGCTAAAAATAGATTTTTAAAAAATAAGTTTGTAGCGACTACTTCTTGAAAACTATAAGTGATATTGATATGGGACTTTTTCTAAAATGATCAGCATGACATGATGTAGATCCTTGTGGAAAATTATTTTGATTCGACGTTAAACATGGCTGCCAGTGGCCATCTTTGGTTACATAGAGTTATATAGTAAAAACTTGTAGCGACTACTCCTCTGAAACTACTTGACGGATGTTCATGAAACTTCACAGGAATGTTGCTCTTGATGTCTAGTTGATCCTAGAAAAATTTCAGGTCGGCCGGAAATTCAAGATGGCCGCCACAGCTAAAAATAGATTTAAAATAAATAAGTTTGTAGCGACTACTTCTTCAAAACAATAAGAGATATTGATATGGGACTTTTTCTAAAATGATCAGTATGACATGATGTTGGTCCTTGTCGAAAATCGTTTTGATTTGACCTTAAACATGGCTGCTTTGTTTACATAGAGTTATATAATGAAAACTTGTAGCGACTACTTCTTTGAAACTACCTGACGGATTTTCATGAAACTTCACAGGAATGTTGCTCTTAATGTCTTATTGATCTTAGCAAAATTTCAGGTCGGCCGGAAATTCAAGATGGCCGCCACGGTTAAAAATAGATTTTCAAAAAACAAGTCTGTAGCGACTACTTCCTGAAATCAAAATCAATCAGTAGAGCTTCAAGGTCATTGACCTCTTGTTTTAACATATATCTGTGTTGTTTTGGTAATTTATTACACATAGTTTCTTACACATATATGTTGCCCCCTCCACCCATCTCCCATACACCACAAACTCCCCCACCCCCCACACACACACACTCTAAACTCGTTTTTTTTTTACCGCACTCCAATCTAATTTTTTTTTTTTTTTATTTTGTTTTACCATATTTTCTATACTAGCTATAAATTTATTATTCTCTGAAAAATCGAATAGTCGAGCTGCGCTGTTCTCCGACAGCTCTTGTCTGCCTTGTGAACACTCAAGCACCTTCATTTAGTATTTGATCTTAACCAAACATGCATAGATTGTTAATATCAATGAAAGCTCGGACAAGTTAAAAAGCAGCTATATCGGACCAGGAACACCGGAGTTATGTGCCCTTGAATTATTGAAAAATGCAATTTTCAGCCTTGTGAACACTCTAGCGTCTTCATTTTGTATTCTATCTTTGCCAAACTTGACCAGATTGTTGATATCAATGAAAGCTTGGACGAGTTTGAAAACCAGCCAGATTGAACCACTAACACTGGAGTTATGGCCCTTTTTCAATATTTCGTAATGTACACTGGAAACCCCAGGGGTCGTGGTTTCAAATCTCACTGGAGGCATGTTTTTATTTATTTATTTTCTCCGTAAGAAACCTTGGTTCATGGGGTTGGAGTTTATTTTTCTCATAAGAAACCTTCGTTCTTTTTTCTTTAATTGGGAGTTTAGGGGCCCTTGTTGGGTCAGTTTTACATAGAGTTATGGGGTCACATTTGGCCTCGCCCCAGGGGTCACATGTTTTACATAGACTTGTATAGGGAAAAACTTAAAAAATCATCTTCTCTGAAACTGCAAGAGCCAGAGGTTTAATATTTTGCATTTGCTATAAGCTTATGGTCCTCTACCAAGTTTGTTCAAATGTTGATCCTGGAGTCACATTTGGCCCCGCCTCAGAGGTCACATGTTTTACAAAGACTTACATAGGGAAATTTTCAAAAATCTTCTTCCCAGAAACAGCTTGGTCAATTTTGACCAGACTTCACATGGATGATCCTTATGTGAATGTTTTTCAAATTGATTAAAATTAGGTAAACACGACCTCCAAGATGGCCGTTATAGAAATCCCATTGGATTTTTTTTTTTATTCTTCATTTTTAGCTCTGCTGATCTGATGCGTCGTCCGTCTGTCTGTCCGTCCGTAAACTTTTTTTGTAGCGACAACTCCTCTGAAAGTACTGAATGGATTTTCATGAAACTTTACAGAAATGTTGCCCATGAAGTCTAGTTGATCCTGTCAAAAATTCATGTTGATGTGAAATCCAAGATGGCCACCAAATCTAAAAATAGATGTTTAAAAAAAAAGTTTGTAGCGACTACTTCTTGAAAACTCTAAGTGATATTGATATGGGACTTTTTCTAAAATGATCAGCATGACATGATGTTGGTCCTTGTCGAAAATCGTTTTGATTCGACGTTAAACATGGCTGCCAGCGGCCATCTTTGTTTACATAGAGTTATTTAGTAAAAACTTGTAGCGACTACTCCTCTAAAACTACTCGACGGATTTCCATGAAACTTTATAGGAATGTTGCTCTTGATGTCTAAATGATCCTAGCGACAGGTTGGTTGGAAATTCAAGATGGCAGCCACAGCCTAAAATAGATTTTCAAAAAACAAGTTTGTAGCGAGTACTTCTTGAAAACTATAAGTGATATTGATATGGGACTTTTTCTAAAATGATCAGTATGACATGATGTTGATCCTTGTCAAAAATTATTTTGATTTGACGTTAAAACATGGCCGCCAGTGGCCATCTTTTTTTACATAGAGTTATATAATGAAAACTTGTAGCGTCTACTCCTCTGAAACTACTTGACGGATTTTCATGAAACTTCACAGGAATGCTGATTTAGCTCTCAAAACCTATCAGTAGAGCTTCAAGGTCATAGACCTCTTGTTATTAGTGTTTCCTGCTTTTCTTTTGTTTAATTTTTCTAAAAGTTTTACATTGATTTATACAGTAAAAAAATTAAAAATTCTTCTTCTCTGAAACTACAAGAGCCGGAGGTTTAATATTTACATTTACTATGAGCTTATGGTCCTTTACCAAGTTTATTCAAACGGTGAACCTGGGGTCACATTTGACCCTGCCCCAGGGGTCACATGTTTTACATAGACTTGTATAGGGAAAAACTTAAAAGTCTTCTTCTCTGAAACCACAAGGCACACAGCTCTCATTATTATATTACATGTAGCCCTGGGGTCACATTTGGCCCTGCCCCAGGGGTTACACTCTAGCACCTTCATTTTGTATTTGATCTTTACCAAACTTTGTCTGTGTCTTTATATCAATGTTGTTAAAAACACAACGGAGGCCACATTTCTTGAACAATCTTAACCAAACTTGCGCAGATTGTATATGACCATAAGATTTCGAAGAAGTTCGATAATGGGCCATTACTCAGGTGATAGATTTAGGGCCATCTTGTTTATTAAGTCAATTACTCTCATACCAAAAGCCTTACAGTATTCAAACTTCATACACACATCTATATGGCACCTTTGTGTTCCAACCCAAATCAGGTTCATATAACTTGCCTTTTAATATTACACTCAGGGCTCAAATTTAAGCTGTTTTACAAGTCATTTTTGTCTCACCTTTTGAAAAAATGTGAGACATAGGCGCTGCTAATGTTGGTGGGCTCGACGGCGTCAACATATTGTATTATAACTTTTTTGCCTTGGAAGTAGAATGTTCAGATTTATATATAACCTCCTGGTCATTGTCTGTCTTAATGCCAATAACTTCCAGCCCTCCGACTGACCCTGGGTCCGAGTCAAGGTCACTTAGATACATGTACCGTCACCAAATGTTAACGCAAATATTGACAGTTCATGTATTTAAGTGACCTTGACTCTGACCCAGGATCAGTTGGAGGGCTGGAAGTTATTGGCATTAAGAAGGACTATGACCAGATTATATATGAAATTTGAACATTCTACTTCCAAGGACAAAGGTACAATGCAGTATGTTAGCATTAAGATTTTGGTTAAGGTTTTGGTTAAAGATGAAATTTGTCCTAAATCAACAAATCCGTTGTTGATATGTTTTTAATTATTAAATATCATTATAAATACGATGTTTACTATGCTATTTATGTATGTTTAGTGAAAATATGTTTTTAAAGATAAAAACCGAAAAGGCGAACAGGCATTGCTAAAAAATCGAAAAAAATCTAAGGGGAAAAACTCTTGCGTGAATTACCGGAAATGACGTCATTGGGAACAAACTATTTTTTGTTTACATTGGGACTGAACGCAAAACAGTATACCTTGTGTGAAAATGTGAGAATTAAGCGATGTCAGAGGAAATGCCCGTGATAAAACGGTTACACCATGTGCAACCTTACGATTTGGAGCCAGTATACGTGTCTGAGGACGAAAATACATCGGATTCATCAACTGATGATGAAGTCGTACGCGGTGCAGTTGCAAATGGAGAGCTTGTAAAGACTATCGTGTCATGTCATTCGTTACGTTCAGTGGTTCATTACACTATTCACTAATCTAACAAAATAGCGTATTTATACACTTACAGCAACAACAAACAAAAAAACAACGTAAACATTGTTTTCATCGAAATCTGACAGTAAGTCACCCGCAACACTGCAATATCTTGGTACATACACAATAACCGCGAAATGTAGTATATTCCGAATGAATGGACCTGGTCTATATCTATACATTAATACATGGATATATATGTATGTAACTCTATGGTAATACGAGCGTCAGATATTTTTTGCCGATAAGTAGACATGGAACAAATATATTTATTAGATATTATCCATAATTGATAAAAAATGAATAAAAACAATAATAAATGAAATGGCATATAATTTCGGCGCCATAATTTCTATAGTATTATATATTTGCCATAAGTCGCCATCAACACCCAACACTCTAGGAGCGGTGTTTGCAATATGACACGCTCTCTAGTCTCCACGTGCCCCCAAATATCATTACAGACTAATAAAATATTGCGGTGCACTATTGAAGTGCAGCCTAATTTGGGTACATACGTCGGTATATCACAAAAGCACGCATCATTTAGGGAAACCTAGTTTTATGATATATTTCCTGTTTATTGCAATTACTTGAGCGGTGAAATACCGCCGAGGGCAGACGCGTATTGCACAATACGGATATATCACATGATATTTGTCGCGTACAAAGAGAGAAAAATACTATGATTTAAATAATATAGCCAAATGTATTATGAGAACGATATAGACAGTTAGTAAGTATACTTACTCATGTATACTTACTCCTGATATACAGATCGAAAACAGACCAAATATATCAAATTACCATAATATAAAGTATATTATTCTATTATACTTGTTTTACTTATTGCACGAGCTAAGAGGCGTTATTGTTGTTGCTTTGCCATAAAAAATTACTGAATTAATATAAAAGCTAGTAATATTATTAATTTTCTGCCTTGTAATAAATATCCATAAAACATTTTGTATTTTTTTTTCAAATCCATAGCCCTATATATGTTGATAATATATATCTATAATACTATTGGCAGAAGAGGGTGTATAATTTAAAATTATTAAAATTAAAATATGGAAACAAAGACACAGTGTTTATTTCACCGGATTCATTTAAATTTATATGCTGAACGTTCTTAGCAATCTTTTAAAAAAAAGACGGCTACATAATATTAGCGCCGTCAACTCTTCATTGATTCACGTAAAGACGCATGCTTCTAATTCAACAGCTAAACAATCATGGTGTATATAAAGATCTAGGACTATACACCTTTCTTCATACGTATACCCGATGAGGTGCTAAGATAATTGAACATAAATTTCAATCTTACTTCATGTATGAATTTCCTCCTCAACGCCGGTCGAATAGGCGAATACAACTTGCTTGGAGACGGCGGAGTTATGCACTTCTCATTTTTATAGTCGAATATCGTTGGTCCGCTGTGATTTTAATCTGCATGGCCTTTTGTTCTACAAATTCAAAGATAATGAAACCAAAGGATGGACTTCCCACGAAGTCAACTCAAAATGCTAAACTCGCGCGTCTTTCGTAGGCTCCCACTTTCTCGACGAGTCGGGCGATTTTCTTAGGTAACATCTACCCACACTTCAAATCTTAATATATCATTATCTCGATTAGGGAAACGAAAGAAACTTAGGTTATTATCTTGTCCTTCTTTATGCAAACTTTTTCACCCAGCAACAACACACGGCATTTTTAACAAGTACCATAAAATGTAATCCTACATAGACAATACTATACAACTCAATGCGACACCGCGAATCGTTTGGTACCAATGACGTCACAGGATCACGTGTCACTTACCTGTCTTCAAAAAGGGCGAAACTCGAAGCGTGTGCGCTATGGGATAAAATTGGCTACTGTGAGAAAACGGGACAACCAATAAGTGTAAGATTTGAAAATATTGTATATTATATACGTATATTTCCGAATATATACTCAAAATACACGCTATATTTCACCTTTAAGGTTTTTATGAAGGTTTTGGTTAAGATTTTGGTTAAGGTTTGCATTAAAGTTCTTATAACTTTGTAGTCCTTTGGAGTAGGGTGTTCAGATTTCATATATAACATCACAGGTTATTGGTCTTCTTATTACAGTAACTATCAGCCTCCAACTGACCCTGTTTATATTATTTTTGTTCTTTGGAGCAGAGTGTTCAAATTTCATATATAATCTCCTTGTCATTGTCCTTCTTAACACCAATAACTTTCAGCTCTCCAACTGACCATGGGTCCGAGTCAAGGTCACTTAAATACATGTACCGTCACCAAAAAAAAATGTGTTAAAAGTGTGTTAAATTATTATAAGTTCTTTTGTTCTTTAGAGCAGAGTGTTCAAATTTCATATATAACCACCTTGTCATTGTCCTTCTTAATGCCAATAACTTCCAGCTCTCCAACTGACCATGGGTTGGAGCCTCAAACAGACCCAGTGTCAAGGTCAGTGGTCTCTTAAATACATATGTACTGTCTCCAAATTTCACAATACATATACCATCTCCAAATTGTATTACATTTAACTGTGAAGTACCCTGTTACAGATTTCATATCTAAACTCACTGAACATAATTCTTGTTATTTTAATAACTTCCAACCACTGAACTCACCCATAGTAGCAGTGAACATTACATTACATTATAACATGCACTGACATTTTTTGATATGCTTAGTTTAAAACAATGAAAGTTGACAAGCTGGTAATTGAAGCAATTATACAGAACCATATAAACTTTTCACTTGACAGCCACTGATAAGCTGTGCAGATTAAAATGTAAACACCTGGACTTTTTCATTGCTATATATCGAGGGTTCAGTGCAGAACTGTTGTGTCTCCTTCTTTATTATAAAATAAATACATGATACAATTCTAATGTTTAATGTATTGACATGCCAAATTTTGAGTTAACAAATGCTTTAAAAATGCTAAATATGATTTAGAAATTTGTGATTAAACCTCTTTGATAGAATAATGATTTGAAAAAAGGCCATGTTGGAGTTTTTATACTCAAACTATTTAAAACTATTTGCATCACAAGCAGATACCAGCATTAATTTGTGATGACATGTTCATGATAAAATAGGACATATGCTTAGATTAAAATGTCAATCTGTGAGAGCAAAAAACAACAGCCTCTGTGTAACATGATACTTCCCAATTATAATAGTGGATATTTTTGCAGGCTGAACATGTTCAATATGAAATTAACTTTTTAAAGGGACACTGTCTATAAGTAAAGACTATATTTAGCATAATGAAGTAACAAGCTGATATGGACACACGTCCATTTTTTTTGGCCCTCATCTGGTCTATGGAATGGTAATGTCTGTCCATTCATCAATATTTGCACTTTGCATTTTGTTCACAGTAGTGCATCATGAGTAAGGAGGTTATTAAACCAGCCAAGCCAATGGCAAACTTAAAGGGAAGTACAGGTGCCTCAGGCAGTAGGCAAACAGCACCTAAGAGAACAAACTCTGATATGTCCCCAAATAGCAGTGTTGAGGAGATAACTGTACTTAGCCACCATATAGAGCTATCGGACGATATGAAAAGCTTTAAGGGAGAGATAATGAGTGTCAGGGGAGAGCTCAAAAGAGTCATGAAAAAAGATGAAATGGAGATATTCATTAAAGAAACAGTCAGCAAAATAATTTCTGAGCTGAATGAGAACATGGAGTTAATGATCCAAATTAAAATAGACGAAACGACAAAAGGAATGAGAGAAAAATGAAGGACATTGAAAATGAAAACATACAACTAAAAAGTGACGTACACAGCCTCAGATCACAGCTTACAACCACAAAAACAAAGAGTGAAGAAGCTGATATGAAATCTAAGGAAGCGCTGTCCATGTCAAATTACAATGAGCAGTACTCGCGCAAAAATAACGTTAAGATCCCTAACATCGAAGATAAGCTCAACGAAACTGAAGAGGAGCTCACATCTCACGTCTGTGACTTGCTCCAAGAAAAAGGGGTCACACTTCAGCTATCGAAAATAGTTCCATCCACCGCATTCCTGGGAAAGTAGGCCAACCGAAACCAGTCTTACTTAAACTGGCCAACAACAACGAAAAAAAAAATTCTTGAGAAAGAGGTCCGAGTTTAAACAAATGGGTCACCGCCTTGTGGACGATGTCACAAAGCATAATGCACATTTAATCAAGAGCCTGTGGGACCACAAAGACATTGAGCAGGCATGGTATTACAATGGGTCTGTCTACGGGAAGCCGAGGCAGGAACACGACACCGATTCGATATATTCGATGACATTGCGGCCGTTGTGGGGAAGTGAATAGTAGCTTGTGATGAAATATATTTACTTCATGATAAGTAATAAAAATATAACTATGTGTACACTTCTTAATTCTATAGTTTAAATCTTATATAAGTGTGAAAGTTGTGAGTGTTTACTTCAGTTTTGAGTGTTGAATCATTCTTTACTGGATTGTGATAATATTCAGTGGACAGCTAAAGATTATAACAGTTATATAACTCACTAGTGACACACGTTTATTGAGTATGTACAGTTACTGATCCTATATGATTATGAACCTGAAGGACAGTGAATGTGATTTTGAAAACCAAAGAGGATATACCATGAACATATTTAGTATGTGGAGTTTATGAAATATATTAATCTTGAGTATTTTTATCATTTAAATATATTTTCTTGCATATGTTTAGAACGAAAGCTGAAAAGCTGTAATAGAAAAAATATCTATTAATAAAAAAAGTATTTTAAACAGCCACAATCTGTTTTTAAGTTTGAGTATTTTTTCTTTTCTTTTGATATTCATAAGGCAAGAGGGAAAAAAGGGTTTGTTTCTGCTAACGGCTTCAAAAGAATTAGGGTAGGTAGGTAGGCAAAACTTTTTTTTTTTATTATTATTAATGACCTTATTTTTGTTAATGAAAAAACACTTTTAATATGATAAAAAATACTGGGGAAGGTATTAATACCTAGATAATACATGGTTATGGCCCTTTTTCAATATTTGGTGTTTGTACATTGGAAACCCCAGGGGTCATAGGTTCAAACGTCACTGGAGGCATATTTTTTTCTCCATAAGAAACCTTGGTTCATGGGTTCAACTTTTTATTTATTTATTTTTTAATTATTATTATTTATTTTATTTTTTGCATTAAAAAAGTTAGGGTCGGCGGCTAAATAATAGGGTTGGTCGGGTTGGCGGAAACAAACACTTTTTTTTCTTTTAAGCCTAATATATATTTATAATAAATCTATATAGACATAATTAATAATATTACAGGCTTGTTTGTTTTTTTGTTTGTTTTTGCCAAAGTCAGCTTTTGGTTCATTTTGTTATGATTCTGGCACTTATCATTCTGCCTTTTTGTTTGCATTTCCTTTTATTTTATTTCATGTTACTGGTACTGTACAGGGGACCCTCTCTGTTTGGATTTTACTTTGATTACATGTCTTATATGATGACTCATGGAGGCTAAAATTGTGTCAGTTGATTGTCAGGGTCTTGGCTCAACTGAAAAATCAAAACAATGTCATATATACTGCCTTCAAGATATTCATTCAACAAAATCTAGCGAACATATTATAAAATCACAATGGGGATTTGATTGCGTTTTTAGCTCTGGTACTTCAAATTCCAAAGGAGTTGCAATATTATTTAACAAAAATGTTGAGTACACTCTACATAAACATATATCTTGCCCCGAAGGCAACTTTATTATAGCAGATCTAACTGTTAATAATAACAGATTGACATTAATTAACATATATGGCCCAATTATTGATAATCCTGCCTTTTATGATAATATTGTAACACTATCAGAGACAATTAATAATGATAAAATGATATGGTGTGGCGACTTTAATCTAGTACAGGACCCCAAAACTGATTACTACAATTACAAAAATATAAATAATAAAAATGCTCGTGAAAAGATTTTGGAAATAAAAGAAAAATATTACCTTAATGATCCTTTCAGAGAAAATAATCCAGATTTAAAAAGAAATACATGGAGAAAAAAGAACCCTTTAAAGCAGGCACGACTTGACTTTTTTTTGATAACAGACAATTTATTACCGTCGGTAAACAAAAGCACGATAGAGTCTAGCTATCGTTCTGACCATTCCATGGTTATTCTAGATCTTTCTTTTACCCTATTTAAAAGAGGAAAACCATTATGGAAACATAACAATTCTTTACTGAAAGACATAGATTACTTAAATTGTATAAACGGAAAAATAAATGATATCATAACACAATATATAACATCCAAAACATCAAATACATACCAAATGAAGAAATACAGTTTGTCATCAATGACCAATTATTTTTAGAAACACTCTTAATGGAGTTAAGGGTAAAATCCATTTCATACTTTAAAAAGAAACAACAAGATAACCTAGAGAAAGATGTTATTCAAAAAAGAGAGAAATTAGTACACAACCTTTTACCAGAAAATTTGGAGCAGTTAGAAAATTTAAAAGAAACATTAACAGATTTACTTAAGCAGAAAATGCAAGGTTATGTTATTAGATCAAAAGCAACTATTATTGAAGAAGATGAAAGACCCAATAGCTATTTTTGCAATCTTGAATCCTATAATTACACAAGCAAAGTTATTCCAAAAATTGAAAAAGATGACGGTACATTAATAACGGACCAATTTGATATTCTTGAAGAAACTAAATGTTTTTATGAATCATTATATAGTAGCACAGATGCCACCATGATATATGTAGATTTAGATACAGAACTTCTTAATTATGATATTCCAAAGCTTTCCCCTGAGGAAGCAAACTCTCTGGAAGGAACAATAACTTTTGAACAAGCATCATCAACGCTGAAAGCAATGTCAAATAATCGCAGTCCCGGTTCCGATGGATTCAGTGCAGATTTCTTTAAAGTTTTTTGGAAGCACTTGGGGCATTTTATAATAAGAGCAATAAATTTTGGTTATCTTAATGGAGAATTATCAATAACGCAAAAGGAAGGGATTATAACTTACATACCAAAGGTTAATAAACCCCGTAAGTTTTTAAAGAATTATAGGCCTATCTCATTATTGAACTGTGTTTATAAAATTGCATCTGGCACTATAGCTTCCAGAATTAAAACTACACTATATAAACTTATTAATGGGGATCAAACTGGTTTTATAGCTGGGCGATACTTGGGAGAAAATATAAGGCAGCTTTTTGACATCATGCACTTTGCTGAAGAAAACAACTTACCTGGATTAATTTTGTTGGTGGACTTTGAAAAAGCATTTGATTCTCTATCTTGGGCCTTTATTCATAAAGTTTTGGCTTTTTTTGGATTTGGTACCTCTATTACTTCATGGCTAAAAGTTCTATACAAAAATGCTAAGCTGGCTATCAATCAAGGAGGACACTTGTCATCATTTTTTCCAATTAAGAGGGGCTGCCGCCAAGGAGATCCATTATCACCATATATCTTTATCTTGTGCTCAGAAATTCTTGCTATTAAGATCAGAAATAATAAAAATATTAAAGGAATAACTATTGGAAACACTGAATTCAAATTCTCACAATATGAGACTCTTAATGGGCTATCTTACTTTGCAAAATATTCAGGGCTTAAGGTAAATTTCGATAACACAAAAGTAATATGGATAGGGATTAAAAAGTACAGCAGTGATACAATCAAAACAAGGTGGAAATTTTCATGGGGGAAAACTGATTTTAAACTGCTAGGAATCAATTTCAATGTAGACTTGAATAAAATCACTCATATAAATTATTTAGAAAAAATAACAAAGATAAAAACCTTGATTAAACAATGGAAGCGTAGATACTTAACCCCATTTGGAAAAATAACGGTAATAAAATCCCTTCTTCTACCTATGTTTAACCATTTATTTATATCACTTCCAAACCCTAATGATAATATTATAAAACAAATAAATACAATTTTTTATGATTTCTTATGGGAAGGACCAGCAAAAATAAAACACAGTGTTCTGGTAAAAGAATACTTTGAAGGAGGGCTTAAAATGATTAACTTAAAGGTTTTGTATTTATGGTCTTAAAGCAACATGGTTAAGAAGATGGATACTTACAGGTGGTAAATGGATACAGATTATTGAGCATACACTCAACTTAAAAAATATAACAAGCTTTGGGAAAACATATACAGATATACTAATTGCACAGATAAAAAATCCATTTTGGATTGATGTTTTAAAATCATATGCATACATTAATGAAAATAATCCGCCTGAAACTGCTGAACAATTTCTAGCAAGTCCTATCTTCTATAACGATAATCTCAAAATTGGTGGGAATGCTATATTTCTTCAGTCATGGTATAACAAAGGCATATTTCTTATAAATGATTTAGTTAAAGACAATGGAGACTTCTACTCAGAACTAGTATTTAAGGAGATGTACAATGTTAGAACAAATTTTATTCAATATAATGGAATAGTTGCATCAATTAAAGGGTATGCTGTTAAACAAAATATTAAGAAGTTCCATAAAAAGCTACAAAATCCATTAATATTAGCTAATGTTGCACTTCTAACTAAAAACTCCAAAGGAACCAAAAACATATATGATATACTAAACAAAAATGAAGATAAACCTACATCTAAACAGAGGTGGGATAACATTTATAACATTGAAAATCACTTATGGAAAGATATTTATATGTCCCCTTTTATATATAAACTTAGTACAAGACTTCAATGGTTTCAGGTAAGAATCAACCATAGAATATTACCAACAAAAAAATACCTATTTACAATTAAAGCCATTGACAGTCCACTTTGTAATTTTTGCCACCAACCCGAGACCATTACACATATGCTTTGGTCATGATGTCCAGAAACACAAACATTTCTTACTGAAATCAAGGCCTGGTTACTAAGCATATACATATTACATTTATAGAAGAACTATTTTTATTCAATATTGGAAAAAAACTATCATCAACCGATCTTTACATTATTATAGAAATCAAATATTATATTTTTTCATCAAAACATATGAACAAATCACTATCCCTCACTGCTATGAAGAACATACTTAAGCATACATATGAATCCCTTAAATCAATAGCCGTCAAAAATAATACCTTGGAATCATTGTCTGAAAAATGGACAAACTATAAAGAAGCACTAGAAGATTAATATACTATTAACATAATCAATCCAGATTAAACTGGACTTAAAGATTTATTATAAACAATTTTACAGAGGGTGTGTCTACTGGACAGTTAATTGGTAACCCATATATTTTGAAAATTAATAATAGAAAAGATTTTCCCATCTTACTTAGTTCATTTTTTCAAAGAGTATTACGTACATATATATACTGAAACAGGTATTTTCCAAAAATAAATATATGTATATGTAGATCTAGGAGGAAAGAGAGTATTAGAATGAGTGAGTGTTGTGATTTAACTATTTTACATTGTTATAATTTTCTTTGTAAAGTGTGCGGTGGGATGGCACTCCCCGACCCACAACACACTCATTCACGGGGAGAAAAAATGGGTTACCTATTTGGTAACTGAAAAAAAAAAAAAAAAAAAAAAATATGAAAACTATGAACGCTACCCTTTTGAATGCAGACAAAGGTCCTTGATGTTGCATAAACCCTCGATTTTTTCAAGATGAAGGTCATTTGAAACATGTTTGGTGGACATGTCACTTTAGGCGAGACACCATGTTGCGCGCAACTCTTGCTTCAAAATGCCAGTAAACTTTTGAAGCACTGGCAATATTATGCAAATGTTTAACCGCCTTCTAGTTTAGAATATTGCTAAAAATTAAAACTATTTAGGCATAAATTGATAATATAGTTTATTGGCAGAAATGACCAGTCACAATGATAAGAAAAAGAGCTATTGTTTATTGTTTTCTAGAGTTAGCTATAATTTGCCAGTTCAGTTTTAATCAACTGGCAAAAAGACACCAGTTGGGAAAAATGCTACATTCGAGCACTGACATTTAACATTTTCTTACTCCATTTTGTAAGCAACCGATAGCGGGGCATTGGGTCCCTTGGACACATTTTCTAGTTTAAGCCTTGTTTTCTGATGGTATATACTGACTATATAATTTATTATTCTCTGAAAAATTGAATAGTCTACCTGCGCTGTTCTCTGACAGCTCTTGTCTTCCTTGTGACCACTTTAGCACCTTCATTTATTGTTT
This sequence comes from Cyrtodaria siliqua, assembly GCA_037043455.1. Lineage (NCBI taxonomy): Eukaryota > Metazoa > Mollusca > Bivalvia > Adapedonta > Hiatellidae > Cyrtodaria > Cyrtodaria siliqua. The sequence goes on from JAWPHD010012631.1 coordinate 59,541, forward strand.
GATCTTTACCAAAATTGCACAGATTGTTAATATCAATGAAAGCTCAGACAAGTACGAAAACCAGCCAGATCAGATCAGTAACACCGTAGTTCGGCTATTTACTGAAAAACGCCATTTTCTGCCTTGTGACCACTCTAGCACCTTCATTTATTTTTTAGCTGTACTGGCCGAAGGCTTATGCGATGGCGAGTTGTCCGTCGTCCGTCCGTCGACCGTCCGTTAATTTTTGTCTTGTTGACGCGATAGGGACTTCATTATTAATCGGATCTTTACGATACTTTACCAGTTTGAAAACCAGCCAGATCGAATTAGTAACACCAGATTTATGGCCCTTGTTTTGCTGAAAAATGCCATATTAAGCCTTGTTTACACTCTAGCACCTTCAATTTGTATTTGATCTTTAAAAAACTTTGCTAGTGTATTTATACCAATGGAAGCTCGGATGAGTTCGAAAATCAGCCAGATCGGATCAATAACACCAGAGTTATGGTCCTTGTTTTGCTAAAAAAATGCCATATTAAGCCTTGTTTACACTCTAGCACCTTCATTTTGTATATGATCTTTACGAAATTTTGCCAGTGTATTTATATCAATAAAAGCTTGATGAGTTCGAAAACCAGCCAGATCGGATTTGCAACACCTGAGTTATGGCCCTTGTTTTGCTGAAAAGTGCCATTTTCTGCCTTGGTGAACAATCTAGCACCTTCATTTATTATTTGATCTTTGCCAAACTTACATAGATTGTTAATATAACAAAAGCACGGACAGGTTCAAAAACCAGCCAGATCGGACCTTTTACGCCAGAGTTATGGCCCTTGTTTTTGCTAAAAAAAATGCCATATTCTGCCTTGTGAACACTCTAGTACCTTTGTTTATTATTTGATCTTTAACAAACTGGCACAGATTGTTAATAGCAATGAAATCTTGGACGACCATTTAAACCAGAGCTATGGCCCCTGATTTTCTGAAATATGCTATAATTTGGCCTCGTTAACATGATAAGGCCTTCATATTTCAGCGGATCTTTTCCAAACTTTACCAGATTGTTGATATCAAAGAAAGCTTGGACGAGTTTGAAAACCAGCCAGACTGAACCATTTACACTGGAGTTGTGGCCCATGATTTTCTGAAATATGCTATAATTTGGCCTTGATTTAGTTAAAAATGCTGTATTTTGCCTCATGAAGATAATAGGGCCTTCATTTGGCCAGATTTCAACAAAAGTTTGCAGGGGTGATCAGTATCAAGCCTAGTTGTGCATATCTTCACCTTGTTCCGGTTGAATGATTTTGGCAGAGTTAGTGCCCTTTAAAGGTTTTAGTACGCAAACTTTGTTCCGACTAGTTCTCCTGAATTCCCGGTCGAATTTCAACGAAAATTTGCAGGGACGATGAGTACCAAGCCTAGTTGTGCATATCATCACTGTGTTCCGGGTGTCACATTTTTGGCGGAGTTATGGCCCTTTATAGGTACAAACTTTGTCTGGACTAGTTCTCCTAAACCCATGGCCGGAGTTCAGCGAAACTTGGCATGTTTGATCAGGTTTTAACGAAAACACTTAAAATAAATATTTCTCTTCTACGGTTACACTCTGTATCATCTATACAAATTCCAAATAATAACTCTACATTTCTTAGATCTAAGCCATTTGTATGTCTTACACCTTTAAATCCTCATTCAATGTTCCTTCCAATAATTTTACCAGGATTTTTAATAATGGCTCAAAAGTTTCATTAACACCTCTTGGTTCACCTGTTTGGAGAAAATATCATGTAACGTCTCCGTTCAGACGTCATTTTATTCAATCTAGACGCAGAGTGTTCCCCTCTATAAGTAAGTGCAATGCTAAGAGGTGCATATTTTGCAATTATTTATCTTGCAAGTCCACCATTGATATATGTCTAGCTACAAATGTTGATTGACGTACTTCTCACCTCATTTATGTTTTGACCTGATATGCACCACGTTGTAGTATACAATATGTTGGACAAACAGGTCGTTCCTTAAAAGTTTGATTCCGTGAGCAGAAATATAATGCAGAAACCATTTCCACTAGGCCTTAATGATAATATTTATCAACAAGGAAATATTTCAAAAGAGCCTTATATTGACATTTTTGCTATATTTTCCTTTCAAAAGCGTAAATCTAGGTCTCATGGTTGTAGACGTAATGGTAACATGAAACGGAAATCACGTATTACTGTCAGTCGCTGATTTACTGGAAAGCACTCGATGCTTTCTTGTCTCACCTCTCTATCCATTTCTTCACTTAAGCTGATTGACAAGAAAGCAGACAACATTTTCATTCAAACAGATCCTTTGTATAACACTGCTACCATTATTCAAAGCTATACGAAGCATGTTCTCCAACCCCATTTTGACGAGGAGTCTGATCACGTCAGACATTTTCTAAAAATTCTTTATTTTTCTTTAAGAGCATTGATTTTATATATATACCAAGTATTTTTTGAGATAATCATGTTGTTAATTTTATTCCCAAGGAACACCTAAATTTTTCTATGCTCCGGCCGGTCATGTCATTACTGGTTATTTTGAAATTATAGATAAATGTATTCGGCATTTGTTTTCTAAAGGTCCGAAGAATAGATTGCCTTCTTTGATTGATTTTAATGCATGTCGTGGTCAGATCGCTCAATCCATTGAGGATTTTAGTATTAAATGGTGTCATAGAGAACATGCTGACCCTAACTCCCTTTCTACTTCGAAAAATACTATTTTTAACGTCATAGACCTAGGTTTAAAATCGGGAATCCATGAATTTCATAATAAGTTTGGTTTAGTTCCTGCTGATAAAGCAGCTAATAATATAATTATTGTTTGATGCCTCCATTATATCAGTTTTATCTCAGGATCTCGGGAGTACTAATTTGTATACTCCAGAGCAATTTACTGAAGATAATGTTGTTTCGACGCATATCACTCAGTGCAAGATATTCAAGGCTGGAATAGATAAAAAGCAAAACAGCCTTCCAATGATGTACTGGATTCCCAAATTACACAAACAACCATACAAAGCCCGTTTTATTTCCAATTCTTGTTCTTGCACCACTACAAATATCTCCAAACTTTTAACATCTTGTCTTAATGCTGTTAAAGATCACGTAAAACAATATTGTGCTAAAGCTTATGAAAACTCGGGGATTAATTTATTTTGGTCTAATAAAAATTCAGGCGACGTTCTTGATAAAATTTGCAGTAAACGTCAAGCTTCATCTATAAGTACTTATGATTTTTCTACATTATATACAACTTTACCACACAACCTTATCAAAGACAAGCTTATTGCTCTCATTCAAAATTGCTCTCATTCAAAAAAACAAATTGCTAGGAAAAATACAATGATTTTTTGTCTCGCCTTTTCGAAGGAAAAACGATAGGTGTTGCTTTTCCGGCGGCGGCGGCGGCGGCGGCGGCGGCGGCGGCGGCGGCGGCAACATTCAAGTTTTGCGTTTAGGTCATTTTCTCACGAACTATATGCACTAGACCTTTCAAACTTTGCTTATAGTTGTATCTTGGGTGGTACATCGCAACGTGACACAGTAAATGTGGAAGTGACCTTGACCCTCCAAGCAAAGGGCAGATAACTTAATAATTTTTAGGTTCAACTTTTGCGTTTAGGTCACTTTTTCACAAATTGTATGCACTAGACCTTTCAAACTTTGCTTATACATGTAGTTGTATCTTGGGTGGTACATCGCAACGTGACAAAGCAAATGTGGAAGTGACCTTGACCCTCCAAGCAAAGGGCAGATAACTTAATAATTTTTAGGTTCAACTTTTGCGTTTAGGTCACTTTTTCACAAAATGTATGCACTAGACCTTTAAAACTTTGCTTATAGCTGTATCTTGAGTGGTACATAGCAATGTGACAAAGCAAATGTGGAAGTGACCTTGACCCTCCAAGCAAAGGGCAGATAACCTTATAATTTTTACCTTCAAATTTGGCGTTTATGTCACTTTTTCACAAACTGTATGCACTAAGACCTTTCAAGCTTTGCTTATAGTTGTATCTTGAGTGGTACATTGCAACGTCACAATGCAAATGTGGATGTGACCTTCACCATCCAAGCAAAGGGCAGATAACTTAAATTGTTATATTTACATCACTTTCTCATGAACTAATTAATTCATAATAATGCACTAGATGTTTTAAACCTACTTTATAGCTTAATCTCCGGAAGAAAACATATTCTATTTTTACATAGTTGTGTCTTGAGTAGTGCATCTTTTTGGATGCATGGATTTCATCTATGACCTTGACCTACTTTTTGGAGCTGATGATTTTTAGCTCTACTGGCCAAGGGCCTCATTTTTCATCCGATCTTTACCAAACTTTAACAGATTGTTAATATCAATGAAAGCTCGGACAAGTTCGAAAACCAGCCAGACCAGTAACAGCGGAGTTATGGCCCATGATTTAGTTAAAAATGCTATATTTTGCCTCGTTAATACGATATAGGGCTGTCATTTTTCATCTGATCTTTACCAAACGTTACCAGATGGTTTGCCTATTTATTTTTTATTAGTAGTGTATTTATTTGTTTAATTTGTTTTTAATATATATATATTTATATATTTTTTTTTTTTTTTTTATTATTTTTTTATTTAATTTTTTGTTTATTATAAAAAAAATTGTTGATGTTTTTGTTTATTTGATTAATTGGTGTTTTTTTATAAAAAAGAAAAAAAAAATATTTCTTTATTTTTGTTAACGCCATGTTAGCAGGAAGCATTGCTGTGATTTCTAGTTGTGCCTATTATGTTTTTTCCCGATTCGTTGACTTTTGATGAAGTTACGGCCCCTTGACATTTTTACTTTTAAATTTCTTGTCGGCGCTACTCCTCCTAAACGCCTTGTTGGATTTCGACGAAACTTGGCAGGAAGCATCGGTTAGATGTCTAGTTGTGCATATTGCGCTTTTGTTCCAGTTCGCTGATTTATGACTGAGTTATGGCACTTTGACATTTTTACTTTAAATTTCTTTGTCGGCACTACTCCTCCTAAACGGCTTGTTGGATTTCTACAAAATTTGGCAGGAAGCCTCAGTATGATGTCTAGTTGTGCAAAGCATGGAATATCTATAAAATCTTGGACAAGTTCGAAAACCAGCTAGATATTGTTAGTAACGACAGGTTATGGCCCTTGATTTGTTGAAAAATGCTTTATTGTATTTTCCTTTGTTAAATCTGTAGTTACTTCATGTTTTATCTGATCTTTACCATATTTGTTTAGAATGTTAATATACCCCCCCACCCATTTTTATGAAATTTCATTCATAGAAGAAGTGGGACAAATTAAAAATACCCATGCCAGACTTGACACAGCAGACTTATTGCCCATGATTACCAGGTGAGCGATCTAAGGCCATCCTATCCCAGTTGTTTTTGCAATGTAAAAAAATAATGATGGGAATTTTATGTCGACAACCCTTGATATAAGAGCCGTTTTAGCCAGTAGAGCATCCACAGGCCCTCTTGGCCTCTTGTTTTTAATAGAATGGCATTTTGTTTTTAAACAAATGCACTTAGATGTCATCTAAGCAAAAGCAAACGGCACTAAAATTTTTACAAACTTTCATTTAAGCACCATTGACGTTTTTATTTTTAAGTCCAGCCCCCATTAGGCGAGACATGTGAATCCACGGATTTCTTATCTACATTATATACAACTTTACCACACAACCTTATCAAAGACAAGCTTATTGCTCTCATTCAAAAAAAAAATTACTAGGGAAAATACGAGGGTCATTCAATAAGTTCTGTCACTAACGCATTTTAACAATTATGTGCTCATTGTGAGTGTTGATGTTTGGTACCAAATGAAAGAGAGTTTCAGTACCATTCCATTGATGGTAATGAATGCTGTATCTTTTGTGTGACGAAAGTTTTGGAACATTTAATACACATCACTTACTGAGGCATTTTCAGGTATGTTAATTGTTACTTTTTTAAATGCCTGTTTCTCTTTAAGTACTTGTCGAAGACCTTTGAAATTTCTAATACATTTCCAGTTATGTCTGTGCATTACAAGATTCAGAATTTAAGCATGGTAGATGAAAAGGCATTGTCTTAGAAATTAACATTTTAAGCTAACGTGTAAAATTAATTTAATGATTAATGGACATTAAATGGAAAGGCAGTCTTCTGAAATAGCGTTTTTGGATGATCATTATTTTCACTAAACGTTGTACAAAATTCTACAATAATGTGTTGAATATGAAATTTAAACACTGAAGGACTAGGATTTGTAAAAAAATATGAAAACATATTAATACTATGAGTATAATTACGACATTTAAAAGATATTATAACATTTCTGTAAACAATATGAAGAAAATCAGTGTTATTTCTGCTAAAATTAAGGGATATGCATTCACTCATATCTGGTTTGCAGAATTCTCGACAATCATTTTCATGGATTATGGGTGAATAACAACAGATGGCGTACAAAAAAATTTAAAAGCATAGAATTGTTCAAATAATTTTTACAATGTTTTGTAACAAGGACATTTTCAGAGATGCCAGTATCCAAAAGGTGTGGTAGGGGGAGGTAATTTAGGGGTATAAATAACCGGAAATTTTCATTTTTGTTGTGGAATTTAAGAGAGCGAACCCAGTAGTACTATAAATACACTACTTTATCTCAGTGTAATATCCAGTTCAAAGGATATAATTTATGCCTAGTGACAGAACTTTTTGAAGCACCCTCGTACTACGTTTTTGGCCTGTAACATTATTAAAACGTTTTTTACTAACAGCAGTTTGGACAATTACACTATGTGGAGTTTTTCTATTAGATAATATTTTCGTCAGGTATGGAACTACCATTTATAGACAAATTGTTGGTATCCCTATGGGTACGAACTGTAAACCCCTTTTCGCAGATTTGTTTTTATATTGCTATGAAAGAGATTTCATGTTGAGTCTTTCACCAGATACCCAGGCAGATATTATCGAAGCCTTTAATGACACCTCTCGGTATATGGATGACAAACTCAATATTTCTGATAATAATGCTTCTTTTCTCAATTTACATCTCTCTATTGAAAATGGTGAAATAATTAGCAAAATCTATGACAAGAGAGATGATTTTAATTTTGATATTGTTAATTATCTCCATTTAGATGGGGATGTTCCCTGAGCAACTTCTTATGGGGTCTATGTGTCTAAGCTTATTAATTTTTTTTAGAGCTTGTGCTTGAGTTGAGGACTTTAATATTGTAATCTTTCTATTATAACTAAAAAGCTACTACATCAGGGCTACCATTACCATAAACTTTGTAAAACCTTTGCAAAATTTTATTATTGTAACTCTGATCTTCTTTCCAAATATAAAAGTAATTTAAGAACGCTTATGCGACAAAGACTATCACAACCTGACTTCTATGGTGAGGTGATTTACAAACTTTGTAAGATCCTTGGTCATGATCACTTTCATACTATCTTTGTTAAACTTGTTAAAAGGTTTATCAAAAGAGGTTATGACTTGTTGCTCTGGTTTCTGCCAAGTCATTGAGTACCTTCTTTGTGGCTTTCTAGGCTATTGTTTTTTTCTATTTATAAATACACGAGCATCTTTGTGTTTTACTTATATTGCCTATTAATGCTGCCATGTTGGTTAGAGAATAGTTCATGGCGGGGATTCTTTATTTACACTGTCCCGTTTTACTGGGATGACAGTAGGGTAAGTGTGAGGTTTGGTGCACCCTAGAGCCTGGTTTAAACCCTCAGCGGCCTTTTTTGCCACTGACCATTCCAAGGCGGTAGCCCTATTGTCAACCATTTTTAGCTCTACTGGCCAAAGGCCAGGCTAGTTGTCCGTCGTCAGATCAAAAACCAGCCAGATCGGAATAATTTCACCGGAGTTATGGCCCTTGTTTTGCTGAAAAATGCCATATCAAGCCTTGTGAACACTCTAGCACCTTCATTTATTATTTGATCTTTACCAAACTTGCACAGATTGTTAATATCAATGAAAGCTCGGACAAGTTCGAAAACCAGCCAAATCGGATTAGTAACACCAGAGTTATGGCCCTTGTCTTTTTGAAAATTGCTATTTTCTGCCTTGTGAACGCTCTAGCACCTTCATTTATTATTTGATCGTTACCAAACTTGCACAGATTGTTAATACCAATTATAGCTTGGGCAAGTTCGAAAATCAGCTGAATTGGTTCAGTAACACTAGAGTTACGGCCCTTTTTCTTCTGAAAAATGCCATTTTCTGCCTTGTGAACGCTCTAGCACCTTCATTTATTATTTGATATTTACCAAACTTGCACAGATTGTTAATATCAATGAAAGCTCGAACAAGTTCGAAAACCAGCTATATCGGATCTGTAGCACCAGAGTTATGGCCCTTGTTTTTTCTGAAAATGCTATTTTCTGCCTTGTGAACACTCTAGGGCCTTCAATATTAATTGAATCTTTACTTAACTTTGTCAGTCTTTATATCAATGAAAGCTCGAACAAGTTCGAAAATCGGCAAGATTGAAATAATTTCACAGGAGTTATGGCCCTTGTTTTGCTGAAAAATGCCATATTAAGCCTTGTGAACACTCTAGCACCTTCATTTATTATTTGATCTTTACCAAACTTGCAAAGATTGTTAATATTAATGAAAGCTCGGACAAGTTCGAAAACCAGCTAGATGGGACCATTAACAAGAGAGTTATTGCCCTTGATTTAGTTAAAAATGCTATATTTTGCCTCGTTAAGACGATAGGGGCTTCATTGTTCATCTGATCTTTACTAAACTTTATCAGATTGTTAATATCAATGAAAACTCGGACAAGTTCGAAAACCATTCATATCGGACAGTAACAGCAGAGTTATGGCCCTTGATTTAGTTCAAAATGCTATATTTTGCTTCGTTAAGACTATTTTTTATCCGATCTTTACCAAACTTTATCAGATTGTTAATGTCAATAAAAGCTCGGTCAAGTTCGAAAACCAGAGAGATCGGACCAGTAACAGCGGAGTTATGGCCCTTGATTTTGTTAAAAATGCTATAATTTGCCTCGTCTTACGATAGGGCCTTCATTTTGCATCTGATCTTTGCCAAATTTTACCAGATTTTATGACTTTCTTCTTTTTATATTTATTATTATTTATTGGGTTTTTTTTACATTTTTTTTTTACATTTTTTTTACATTTTTTATTTATCAAATTATTTTTTTACATTTTTTTTTGGTTTTCTTTTAATTTTTTTTTTTTTAGCTCTATGTTGGACCAGTTGAACCAGTAACAGAGGAGTTATGGCTCTTGATTTAGTTACAAATGCTATATTTTGCCTCATTAATACGGTAGGGCCTTCATTTTTCATCTGATCTTTACCAAACTTTACCAGATTCTTTAGTTATGGCCCTTGATTTAGTTGAAAAGCTGTATTTTGCCCAAAACTTTCCAAAAAACGTAAATGGCAGTCTGTCGCTTCATTGAGAGCCATGTTGGCCAGTAGAGCATCCACAGGCCCTCTTGTCGTGTTTGCGACGTCATATGCCTTTAACATTACGATTTATGTTTGTCGTTTTGCATGTTTTTGGGTTTACTGTGTTCTGTGAAAACTGCATTTCCTGTAAGTTTTTTATACTTATTTTTAATATAAAAACTTTGTCGAGATTAGTCTCTTCTGAACTAAGCTGATAGGGCCTTCATTTTTCATCCGATCTTTACCAAACTTTACCAGATTGTTAATATTAATGATAGCTTGGAAAAGTTCAAAAACCATCCAAATTGGATTAGTAACACCAGAGTTATGGCCCTTGATTTTGTTAAAAATGCTGTATTTTGCCTCAAGATGATAGGGCCTTCATTTGGCCAGATTTCAACGAAACTTTGAAGGGATAATCGGTATCAAGCCTGGTTGTGCATTTCGTCACCGTGTTCCGGTGGAAGGATTTTGGCAGAGTTATGGCCCTTTAAAGATTTAGTACGCAAACTTTGTCCGGACCAGTTCTCCTGAACCCCTGGCCGGATTTCATCGAAACTTGGCAAGGTTGATCAGAATCAAGGCTAGTTGTGCATATCATCGCCGTGTGACAGTTGAATGATTTTGGTGGAGTAATTGCCATTTAAAGGTTTTAATACACAAACTTTGTTCAGATTATTCTCTTTGAACTCCTGGCCGGATTTTAACAAAACCTTTTAGGAATGATCAGTACCCGGCGTAGTTGTACATATCATCGCCGTGTTATGGTTGAAAGATTTTTGTCGGAGTTATGGCCCTTTAAAGATTTTAGTACACAAACTTAGTCTGGACTAGTTCTCCTGAACCCCTGGCCAGAATTCAACGAAAATTTAAATGATCAGTATCAAGCCTAGTTGCGCATGTCATCGCCATGTTCCGGTTTAATGATTTTTGGCGGCAGAGTTATGGCCCTTTAAAGGTTTAAATACCCTAACTTTGTACAGACTAGTTCTCCTGAACCCCTGACCGGATTTCAGCGAAACTTGTCAGGGGTGATCAGTACAAAGCCTAGTTGCTCATGTCATCGCCATGATTTTTGACAGAGTTATGTTCCATCATACACAAACTTTATCCGGACTAATCTGCTGGGGCTTCCTAGGGAATAATCAGGTAAAAGAAAACCCACAAAAATTTACTTTATTGTCCAAATGTGGATGCATTTATAAACAGGTTTTGTTACTCTAGCATAAAGGGGCCCTCTACATGGGTACTTGGGAGACTTGTAACAATTTATGTTCGACTGCCATTTTTCTCAATTTAGCTGCAGAGAGTGAAATATATGTATTGATAAACAAATAGCTTTATTGACCGACCGTTTTATAATTTGGTGTTTCAGGATTACATTGATAGCCAGGATATGTCTGTGAAGGATGTACTACAACACTGCTGTAGACAGATGGATGCTGGACTGTTTTCTGTTGCTGGTAATGCATATACAAATATTATTTTTATTTGAAAAAATAAATAAAGGGCTCGTCCAGGATCATCCTGAGAAACACCAGCAGTGGTTCTCTTGTATTATTAGAAGTTCGGGGACAGATTTCAGTCTGTTAACCATGTTTGTAACCAAAATGGTGAAGAATCGATTGCAAAATCATGTGTCCTTGACAGCTCAGTTGGTAGTTCTCTGAATCCCTGGCCCGATTTCAATGAAACTTGGCAAGGACGATCAGTACCAAGTCTAATTATGCATATCATCGCCTTGTTCCGATTGAATGACTTTTGGCAGAGTTATTGCCCTTTAAAGGTTTTAATACACAAACGTCCAGACTATTCTCCTGAACGCTTGGCCAGATTTCAATGAAACTTCGCAGGGATGATCAGTACCAAGCCTAGTTGCACATATCATTGTCATGTTCTGGTTGAATGATTTTTGGCGCAGTTATGTCCCCTGATGATGACTGTCCGGACTAGTTCTCCTGAACACTTGGACTGATTTCAGTGAAACTTTATAGAGATGATCAGTATCTAGCCTAGTTGCACATATCATCGCCATGTTGAATGATATTTGGCATTTTTATGGCCCCTATACAGAAACTTTGGCCAGACTAGTTCTCCTGAACCCCTAATTAGATCTCAGTGAAACTTTGCAAGGATGATCAGTACCAAGTCTACTTGTGCATATGGATGTCGAGTTCCGTATGAATGATTTTTGACGGAGTTGTGGCCCTTTAGAGGCTTCCATACATGAACTTTGTCTGGACTAATTCAGATTTCAACGAAACTTAGTAGGGATGGTTAGTATCAAGCCTAGTTGCGCATATCATCATCGTGTTCCAGTCAAATGAGTTTGGTGGATTTATTGCCTTTTCCCCAGTGGGGTGAGACATTTGTTTTTACTAAAAACAACCTCTAGTATATTTTGGAATAATGATACAAAATGCAGATAAATTTAACATAACAAAAGGCCTGATGCCCACTACCTTGTTTGTTATGAATATAGAGGGTCATTATAGATTAATCCTGTTGATTCCTATGTATGTATAATGATACATACTTATTTATTGACCTAATTATACAAATGCAACATCTGTCATTGGGTTTCACATTTTGATTTTGGCACAATAAATCTATGAGAAAAAAATGTGTGTCCTCCTTTTGCATTAGGGAGCTTTTTGTTTTGGGTTGGTAAGGTCAGTTTCATGGTTAACTGTTGATTTGTGTCAAACTTTGGTTTCCACACAATAACTCAAGTTCTGCTGGATTTATTTCAAGACTTGGTATGTGTTTTCCTCTTAGCTTAATGGATAGTTCCGACATTTGGTTTGTAGCTCCGCCCTCTATTGTTCCTGTGTCAACTTCACACAAACATTGGACATGTGATCTATTGTATTTTAGATTTTTTTGTGGGACAATACATGCTTTTGGTACAGGTTTAAATTTATTGAATGTTTAATTGGCTCAATCTCTTGTGGATATAAGCTTGATTGACAGATAAGGTCCTACTGGTTTGGGGTTAAAAGGTCAGAGGTCAATGGAACAGTCAGATCCTGTCATAGAGCATCAATAACAATGTTCATGGCAATAATATCTTAAGTTCGATAACCAGTCAGATCGCACCTATCATTCCGGAGTTATGGCCCAAAGGATTTTTTAAAATTGAAGATTTTTGCGGTTTCCGCTCAATAACTTTAACATTTATAATCCAATCTCGATGAAAATTGGAGTCAACATTTATTGGAATGTTATCTCGACCAAGTTTGATAACTAGCCAGGTTACACCTGTCATGTTGGAGGTATAGCTCTTTGTTTTTTAAAAAATGATGATTTGTTCCAAAGTTTTTACTACACATATCAACTGATTTTAACATTGGCGGTTCTTAAAAGGTGGTGGACCATAATTCTCTGAATTTGCTTATTTGGGTTTATGAGGTTAAGCCCCTAAAAATCTGGGAGACTGTGTCCATAAGCTGTGTACAACCCTGTAATCATGTTGGTCTATTGGTTTTGGGTGGCAGGTTAGGGGGTTAGATTTTGGTCTGGATATGGTTTCGAAGCTCAAATTAGCACTTAAGTTTGGACATCCGATGTCCATCTTAAACTCCTAATCTGGATAGCCCCTTAACACCCAGAAGTCCGTTGGTCGTTAATTTTTAACCAAGTTTTCCTTGGAAAACTCTGGTTTGGCGGGCGGGCGTGCGGCGTCAAACTCTTAGTTTTGGCTCAATAACTTTTGTTATGAATGAGATATTGCGATGAAACTTGCAGAGTAGGTAGCTTATATGGAAAGGAAGCTTGGGATTGCATTTGGGGTCAAGGTCACTGTTACTAAAAATAGAAAAATGTTTTCCGCTCAATAACTTTTGTTAGGAATGAGATATTGCGATGAAACTTGCAGGATAGGTAGCTTATATGGAAAGGAAGCTTGGGATTGCATTTGGGGTCACTGGGGTCAAGGTCACTGTTACTCAAAATAGAAAAACAGTTTCCGCTCAATAATTTTGTTATGAATGAGGTATTGCGATGAAACTAGCAGGATAGGTAGCTTATATGGAAAGGAAGCTTGGGATTGCATTTGGGGTCACTGGGGTCAAGGTCAAGGTCACTGTTACAAAATAGAAAAACAGTTTCCGTTCAATAACTTTTGGAATGAGGTATTGCGATGAAATTTGCATGGTAGATAGCTACCCTGCAATTTGGAAAGGAAGAAAAACAGTTTCCGCTCAGTAACTTAAGGAATGAGATATTAGAATGAGACTTCCTATGTAGGTAGCTTATATCAAAGGGAAGTTTGAGATTGCACTTGGGGTCACTGGGGTCAAGGTCATTGTTACTAAAAATAGAAAAACATTTACTGCTCAATAACTTCAGTTGGGAAAGAAATATTGGAACCAAACTTGCTGTGTATGTATTTTATATGGAAAGGAAGCTTGAGATTGCATTTGGGGTCACTTGGGTCAAGGTCAAGGTCACTGTTACTGAAAATAAAAACTGATTTCCGCTCAATTACTTAACTTAGGAATGAGATATTTCAACGAAACTTGCTGTGCATGTAGCTTATATTTGCCTTACTAACAAATCTTTTCTTTCTTTATAGTCCTCATTTACTGTGTATACATGTTTGTGATTCACACGTCATTCTATTTAATCTATATTATACACTGTTTATATCACTTTAATACAAGAACTTCAATTACTTTATTTATGTAATTTGCTGTTTTTCTGTGGAAAAAACCTTTTGTTTCTTCATTTTCATCTTACCAGTAGTGTAATAGCATTTCAAATGGAAAACCTGGTTTTCATGGAATTTCCACGTTTCTTGTTCTTCTCAGAAACCACTTGATCAATTTGACCAAACTTCACTTGGATGATCCTTAGGTCAGTGTTTTTCTTATTTGTTAAAATTAGGTCAGAAGTACATACAAATCTGTCAGGGCTTTTTCCAGGTATTTTAGGGAAAAGGACCCTTGTAAATGTGGGTAATTCTGTCGTAAAAATGACCAAATTGGGATTTTTTTCATCGATAAATAAGGTCAAATCATCACATCTTGGCTTTTTCTGTTCAGTTCAGATTTCCGAAACTGGTAATTCCGTGGTTACGGAAATCAGTTCTGATTGTTCACAGTCTTACAGAGAAGACTAAAGCAGCTACATTTATAAATGTGTATTTCATGTGGCATTTTTGGAGTAAGTGATAAATAGAATCTCACTTTCTTGCCTATTTAATGCTGAATTTACTAAACTTATTGGATGCACTTTTATCCATTTTTTAGCTTGACTATTCGAAGAATAAGAGAGCTTATGTAATCACCCCGGAGTCGGCATCTGCGTCCCACATCAAGGTTTGCGTGTAAGCTGTGTTTACAAGTCTATATCTCTTACATTTCTTATCCTAGCACAACCAAATTTGGCCATGGGCTTCCTTATAGCATTATCTTATGGGCTGATCAGAATTTTGGTTCCATGTAACCC